>JAMKCH010032186.1:0-15915 GCA_023653785.1 Ophioderma brevispina | reverse complement strand
CAGGATAAAAGATATGCCTGAAACTTAGTATTAAAACTCTTGGGAGAAGTACATTTAACGGATTCAGCCCCAATGTCATTCCATTCTAACGGGCCAGGTCTTTAATGGTTAGCCTTCGAGATGCGGTACAAAATATGAGGTCTTATACAAATGAGAGACCTGGGTCCCCGTATGAATGAATAAACATTGTGTATTTACAAAATAATACAAAACATATTAGGTAACAAATTATTATTATACTTATCAATAAAGAGTGCCTTCTGAGGCTGATGATGTCGTAAACAGTGAGAGTTTTTAATTGAGGGGACAGAGGTTGGTGCACAGCGAACGATGTTCTTTTGTTTTAATATGAATCTGGTGTAAATTACAGTTAAATTATTTCGCCCAATAAAAAACTAATTAACATATGAATGTGGGTAATACAAGACTAGAATAAAGGGAAAACAATGAGTAGATGGCCAGTGTTATGTTTAAGTCTAAAAAGAATTCTGAGTATATTTAGAACTATATTCGTAAATTTTGGTTACGGTCCCTTGGACCAAGGCCAAAAACCACCTCAAAACACGGATTCAAATCTGCCCTGAATAACTAGACAATACCCTGTGAACTTGATTACAAATTTAAAACAAGTATTTATTTTAATTGTGTTGCTTAAATCAGTCTTAACAAACATCAATTAGATATCAATAATCAAAGATTTATCTATAATTAAGTTGTTTAATTATGAACTACTAAACTTACGACATGGTGTGTGCCGCGACCGCGGGCTGCAGCGAGATACAATAAGATGCCGAACTTGCAAGAGTCCTGGCGAATATTCCAGCGCCAAAACTCACAATTTCCAATAGTGGGACGTGTCCACGGACCGACTTGTCCTTAAGAAAACTAGCTCCTAATGACTCCCGAAGCATGGAGGTCGACTAAATATAAGGTCCAAAAAGGGCTGTAGCTTTTTTTCTTGGATAACTCAGAGCCACGAAATACGGAACGAACACGGCTACACAATCGGACGAAACTGCTGAGCTGGACTATATGACAATGCCACTATATGGGAGATTAGTTGACTGTGATTACTGTCACTGTCAACTTGGAAACTATGCTAATAACTTGGAGCAGATGGTTATGAAAATCTCATTGGAGTACTGATGTTGTGATTGATACTATGCTATCTTCTCTCACCAGGGCTTTATATATGCTCTCAAACAATACTAGAGGGATCTGGTCCTCTCTATAGGAGGTATGGGCTAAATATAGTCCATTATGTCATGATTCTGAAATGCCTCTATTATTCAACATGTCACTGCATAGATTAGGATCCATAGCAGTATCACTGACTGTGTAATTATGTACAGCAGTGCGCCACCTATGGACAGACACATATCACCTTGAGTTATTGATAGTCTGATCTCCTCGTCTCAAAACCTCCAGAACATTCTCCGCGGTTCTCTTGAATTCTAATAGCTACATACACACCAGTTATGCACACAAGCCAGGTATATTTGTATATCATATTATTTAGACTAATTATGACTAATCTACTAAAATGAAATAAATCATGTTTATTCTTGGGGCTGTAACAATATAAGTATGCAAAATTTATGCAAATTGATACTTAATTAGCATATTTTAAGCCCCAAATCTAATCAGGTTGAGAACTCATCAACCCGCTTCTTTCACCAAGTACAATTAATTGTAGCCCTAAGGAACTCCAGATAAATCGTACACAGGGGGTAACATTTTTATCACGAACGGACGGACGCTCCTCATTTCATAGCCCCCGTTCCGAACTCGTCGGCGGGGGACAATAACAGAAAGTGAGGATTTTGTCCGGTTTTGATACGTGATTTGAAGCAAGCTACCGCGAATAGCGAGGAGTCAGACACTACTGCACAAAACGATAGCTACTGCCTAAAGAATCCTTACCCAATCTCATCTCACGACAAAAATCATCAAAATGCCCATCAACATTAATATACTAGGAGGTTCCCTTACATTTAAAGCCTCAATTATTTTTACAATATTTTGTATTCTTGCACATACATAGTGAAAACTTTCAAAATTAATACTACACAACAAATTGTCAAATTTACTAATGACGTCCCTGTTGAAATGAAGAAATGATTTATTGCATCACCAACCTCCCAGGCCATGCCACGTGTATCGGCCCCGCGGGGCCTGAGGCGATTGGCTAATCCGGGTCAGGTGACTTATTTATGTGCATAAAATAAAGTAATGACGTACATTTATGGTGTTGCCAGCCTAAACTTCAATTTTAACGCCAGAGCATTTAATTGAATTATACAGGAGACAGCGATGGCCATTTTCGAATTCCGTTTGTCATCCGTACTTTTAGATAGGCTTTGAAACTTGACGGCTTGTAAAGGATTATGCAATACCTTTTTTTCCAAATTTTTGTAAAAATACGACATCTGCCGGGGTAGTGGGGGGTAGACTCGATTTGCTCGATTTGGCATTGGGGATTTCCACCGGGGTAATTTGGGAATTGCAATACGTGCATTTAACTATTGGCAGTCTCGGTCCCAGTTGACATTACAAAATCTCTCTCAACCTTGTTTTTCAAAAGTCTTAGTATAATCATGATAATTAGGGCGAAAATATTGACTTCAAAAATCCATCGGGGTTAGTGGATTAACCAACATAGTGTAATTTCAATAAGTTCATTTAGATTTAATATCGTGACCAGGTCTGAGCTTTATCCAAGGTCGGTTGTTGTACCCGTTGGATATGCGTAGATCGCCCTCCTACCGTTAAGTCTTTGAAACAGAATATAGCACCTGGAAGTTGATGCTGTTTTGAATTAGCTGTTGCTGTTAGTTGGGCATTTCCATTTTTGTAATGTAATAACATTCAGAGTCCCACTATTTCAAATGTTCCTTGGACTCTTCCATCTATTACCTATAGTCCTATAGGGGGTGGCGGTGCGTACAAATAGGTGTTTTCTCGCCTATATGTAGTTAATCGTGTAATGTTTCACACCTCATGATTTTTACACACCCTTTGGCGGCCGTCCTGCCATAGGACACAGTGTGATATAACGATATTCCCTAGGGCCGGGTCCCTGGGACACTGAAAAATCAAAACTTAGTGCCTATAGGACTCCCCCCCAATTTCAAAACATATGGTCCTGGACGGTGAACCGCAAACAAAACAAAGTTTGACGGACTCTATAAGGCATAAAGGGCAATGTAGTCGTGACACGGGCGCTTATTGGTAAAGTGAAAGTAATTCAAATATTTCAATACAAATTTCTTGCTTGATTAACCAGCTTTATTCGTCCAGTGTTTTCAACTTTTTATGACAATTTTTGATTTTCATTTGGCACGTACACCATACACACCAGCCACAGGTAGTATATGCTCCATTTTATACAACACCCAAAAATACATTGAATTTTTTATCATTCCAATATTCTTTAATTCTTAGATTTCATGAGTGATATTGCTCAATCCTGCAGACTTAGTAGTAAACCATTACGCAATTGCTGCTATTTTTCAAAAGTCTGCTCAGACAGTTTGACACGTACAATTAATCATGTCAGACAAAATGTTGCTTTCTAATATATGTAAGGTTACGTTAACTTTGTTGGATCATTTTCACAACTTAAAGGGTCATTTCATGACCCACACCTCGTCCCCCCGTCTTACCTAAAACATGTTGAGATTTTTATATCATCTGAACGTTACCTTAAGTATCCACCCCGTGTGCCCAATCTTAGTGCAAATTCGGCGTCGCATCTGTAAGAAATTCGCAATTTTGTATTTTCTTTCCGTAAAACGGACAGAATTACAGCACAGTAGCCTATGGGATACCGTGGAAAGGAGTATTTGCTCATAACACTAAACCGCAAGAATCGGGATCAGCTCACATTTTGTAGAATAAGCTTTTCTCAAGGATATCTAGTAATCAATGAATAAAACAGAAGTTGCTGGAATCACGAAATGCTCCTTTAATCAGCAAATATCCTTAGAAATGAACCATTGAGATTGAATTAAAACAACACAAATTGTGGCAAGCATTTTGCTTATACAATTTGATTGCATATGTACATACAAGATTCAATGTGAAATTATATGGTGTTTGGAATGGTTTATGATTGAAGGCAAGCAGCATCAGGTTATCATGGGCAAACCACCAATATCCCTACTCCTTTTCCGACGCAACTTGACGATCACCGCAAAAAAAGGAGGTTGCGTCATTGGTCTTGTAAGATCTTGGGGCAAAAAAAAGGCAGGTTTAAGAGACGTTAGGGATCTGCACTCAGGAAATACTGGTGGTAACCAAACTTTTCTGGCTTTTATGCAGCTTTGCATGCCTCGTGAGAAGATGAAAAGGTCCGATTTTTTTCTCGGTGAATCTGGGTCAAAGCAAAAATAACAAAGTATGAAAGTTCGGATTTTTTGTAGATGAATGGCACAGCTTACAAATTGTTTGGTGAATAGAAATACACAAAGGTCGAACTTTGTATACCCAGCAATAGCAGGTGCAGTAGTAGAAATTGAGGCAAACACAAGGGTTATCTGGGAGTTTCTTTTGTCAGATATGTAACGTATTCTGGACAGTGTTCAATTACTGATAGGTCAATCTAGGACGACTGGGAAAACGACTTTTAAAGCGCCTGATTAAAATAGGGGGCAGGGATATATGCGGTTTATGAAAGCGGAATGAACTATCCGGCGAGGGGCGGTCCCTTGCTTTATTTTTAAACATTTAAGTGGCCGGATATGACGAATTATATGTAATTTTGACCGGCCTGGGGTGTAAAAAACGCATATAAGCGTAAGATGCATGATTGAATCAAGATGCTAGTTGCAGAAGTGCAGAAGAGCATAGCTGCAAACTGCATACCTTTGCATACGGTGGTAAATAATGCCAGAAGGTGCATTAAATTCATTAAGCCAGAGGCGTCGGAACGGTACGCGATCGGAAAAGGATGTGTCCGCTACACTTTTTGCTAAAAAAAAACAAAGGAAAAGAAAAAAGGAAAAAAAAAAAAGAAAGGGCATAATGAGAGAATGGCACATGGGGATTTTTTTTCGGTATAAATCTCTTTAATCAATTTTATTCGTCTTCACAACATGCTACACGTAGGCCTACGTTCCAATCTCTTTTCTGAAATTATTACCTCTATAATAAACTATTTTTATTAGTTATTAACTTATGTACAAATTTATGAGCTACAAATACGAAAATCGCTGGCTTAGGGACTTGCGCCCCCTTATACCCCCCCAGGGGTCGGCCCTTGAGTCACGCTGGGGGTAAAACCCCAGACCCCCGTCATCCGTACCACTTTATGTGGTGCTTCCGACCCCGCCCCTGCATTAAGCTCTGCATGTAAGTATCTATGCAGCTTTATGCAATTATGCAGACTTAATAGGCAAGTAAGCAGATTATGCAGCTTATGCATGCCCATTGCCCCACTTTCAAAAATAGGATTTAATTGTCCCTCTTTCCCTTTCCATCGTAAGGCATGTGCCATGTGTGTCAGTCATCTGAAGAAAAAATCCATTTAATTGAAATAGTTGGGTTTGGAAACCATTGTTTATGTGATTTTGTACGTATAGTAATAGAGGATGATTTTTAATATGTAGCTCTTATTACCATATACAGATAATAGCCCACTTGGACAATGACATACTTTCGAGTCTGCAAACTTTTTGAATTGTTTTTAACAGTACAGCAAAATTTTAAAAACCGAAAAAAATAAAAACATTTCTTTTTTTCTTTTTAAAGGTTGGGGGGGGGACCCCCGAGATGACCCCTTGCGTGACTACAGCAAAATAAGCAATGCATTATATCTGGGCAATAGTTCTGTTCAAATTTGGTAGACATATGGCATGTGTAGGCAAAATTGATCCCGGATGAATCAAGCTTCTTTGAATTACTCAATATAGGTTAATCTAGTAATTGTAAGTTAGTTCCTATTTTTGTTTTTATGACTTTATAAAATCCTCTTAACTTTTTTTCCCTTGTTATCGTGAAAGCGGCGGCAAATAATTTTTAGATATGTTCCAAATTCAAAACCAACCCAATCGGTGGTAATCTGTTGAATTGCATGGATGATTTTTGGTAACAAACAATCCTTCTGTAGGAAAGGAAGAAGGAGTGGGACTTTCAGTATGCCATTGTCAACCAACGGTTCCATAAATACAAGCACAGATTACATCAGCTCTACACACGCGTGCTAGAACGGATCATAGAACTATTTAAGCTCAAGTTACTTGACAAAGATACCTCGGACTTTTTTGTGGACGGGATTTTGACTTTACTTAAAGGTAAGTTTAACATGGTTATCGGTTTTAATACCTAGATAAAGTATAGGGGTAATATATAGAAAAATGTAGCAAAACCTATTTTATCGCCAAATTACTTTCAAGTCTGCAATTGAAAAGAAAAATGGATTTCCTGTCGAGAGTATAGACATTCATGGATCGCTTAATTAGAATTCATGTAGTAGTTATTATTGGTGACCGTGTGTTAACTTGGCTGTTGTCCAGTAGGCACATTATGTTTTCATGTTTGATTTGTTTAGAGTATGTGCGGTCGCTGTATGGTTCCTCTTGTGTCCTCAGAAATTTGGTTGATAGTATCAGAGAAGATTCTTCCCATTTCACTGATCGTATCTATATTAAATTCATGGATTCCCAAGCTAATCCCAGGGGCAACAAGACGGGTTGGTTTTAGTGCTTATTATGGTGGGATTTAAAAAAAGTCCGCTCTAGGTGCGCTCGGAGTCGGTGGCGCTGGGTTTCATGCGGCGTTACTAAACTAGACTAGAAAAATTCTCTTTCTACTCTTTTACGGAATTTAAAAGTCACTACTTGATGCGTTTAGTCCAGTTTATAAGACAAAAAATCTAGTGTCAAAACCAATCTCACCCTGGCGACCCCGAGCGCACCTAGATGTGCACCTAGAGACACACCTAGAGCGCACTAGAGCGGACTTTTTGTGCGAAAATACCACCATAGGTATAAAACACGAGCCTTCGCCAATGCAGCATTCAAGTAGCTGTATGTGGATTTGGTTTCAATGGTTCCTATTACCCATTCTTGATCTTGGTAGGTTTCCGGGCACTCCGGTTTCCTCCTACAGGCTTAACAATAGGTAACACAGCAAGATCATTTTTGTCCTTTTAGGATAGAAGAAGAATTACGCTGAAGTCACTGATATTCGTGGTTGCGCCATGGCGTTCCGGATCTGATTTTGCACTCTTAATACGGATTGGAGTTGAATAATGCACTAAAAGTGTAATTCAAATAAAATTTGTATTTCCATTTCACTTGAAAGGAATAACAAACGCAGACACATGCGTTACTTTTTTGTTTTTAACAATGCTTTTTTGTCGCGATGGTTAACATTTTTTGGACGCATGTACATCTAAAATCCAGCAAGTTCGGCAAAATACAAAAACTGCCTCACCAGGTTTTTTTGGAGGTTGCTGTGAATTTGAAAAAAGGATATAGATGTCACAATCAACAGTCTAAGCCAAATCCTTTTTTTTAACCCCCCGGGAGCTAACAATCCCATTTGTAACACCTCTCAAGTACAAACGGTTTGAGTGGTTAATATGTTCACAGACTGACAGGAACCCCCTGAAACATGATTCTTAAGTGCATCAACCTAACACTTGATAACCAGGTTAAAGTATGTAGTATAACTGCATATATAGACCCCTTCATTCCTCATGGAAAACCAGGTTTCAAAAATGCCAAGGAATTGATCAAACGTGATGTTTACAGGCGTTTTGTGCGTCGGTAGGATAACGAATAAGAAAAGCCTGCTTGCCTCACAGCTTCATATTTGGTAGTAATAATGGTTTTGGTACTGCATATTTGTTTCAGTAAGGTTGAATAATTTATTTTTTCATGTCAAATGAAATCAATGAAAACGTTAAAATATCGTGGACATAAAGAATTGTAAAACAATGTCCAATGTTTTCTTTTTTAAAAAACACATTATTTCTATTGTCACTGAATTTGATTTTTCATGTTCGTTTAATGTGATTATGAGGCTATTCCTGAAGGAAGCATGCTTCGTAAATGTCGCCATTTTCTTGGGTACCCACTTAAAGACACTATCGGTGATTTGCTAATCAGCAATCGAAAAAATCATCAAAATCGATTTTTGCATGTATGTATAAGAAGTTACATGTATCCTAACAATATCCCTGCAAATGATAGACAGAAAGCACCTAATAAAGGAAGAATCAAGATTTTAGTCATTAATGTACGTACGGACAATTACACAACACGTAATTAATGGAGAATCGTTATATTGGAACAATGCCGTTTTTTCCTCCTTTCGATGTCAATTCTACAGTGGAAAAGGTTAACTTATGGAATTCTACAGATTATCCTTCCTTTGCAGCCTATTACTGCAAAATTGCACATATTTTTCAAATCACCTGATAGGTCTTTAAGTGACCGGGGGGGGTTCTATGGTCACCCAACGGTTTGTTTTTTCCGAGTTTTATACTTTTTCACTTTCGCGTGTTTGACCAGTTATTTTTTTCTATATGACTAACTTTCAGATTCGCTTCTTTTGCCCAAAAAAGCTAAATGAAAAACGGCCGTCGTTTCCGCTCTTAGATTTAATAAGCATTTAAGGAGCTTAAACATATTTGCCTCAAAAAATCACACGGAATACAATTTTCAATTTGTTTTCAGCAATTGTATGTTTCATGCTCTCTAAAAGAGCCAAATTCAATGCTGAAAATTTTAATGAGCTCTGTACACGGCGCCCTTGGTGCAGCCCTAAGTACAAAATTGTGAAATTCTGTCACACCATGCACCAGCCGTGTGAACAAGAAGTAGATATTAAAACTTAGGCAGATTTCAGGGATCCAAAGGGATTGTTAGTCAACTTCGGTCGCACTGTCGGTGACTTTGATCATGTAAAACTCCAGTAGTTGAGAGGCCAATAGAAAATCATGAGTTATTCATTATTTCCTTTTTGGTACATGTATATTAAGTTCATAAAAAAAGGTTAGAGATTGCATGAGTTAAACTCTCTTTTAGTTGCCCTTGACACCCAGAAATTCTAAACATGCATGCCCTTGACAAACATAACTAACAAAAGCATTATATTATGGGCCTACGATATTTGCCTTAAAAAATACGTCCCATGGGCAGCGAGTTAATTTACCAGTCAACTATAAAGTGGACCTCATGCAGTTAGTGTAATGTATACCAAGACCTGCCACTGGTTTAGTCAAATGGGTCATACTGATTCAATTAGCGGGTCATATAGACCACGGTTGGTTTAAGGGGTTTTCGTTTTGGCTTTTTTTGACTCACGTTTTTTTTTTCTAATTGTTTGGGAGACATTTCGTGGTCTTTTTCAGTGATTTGTACTTTTCATTCACCACGTTGTTCTTGACAAGCAGCCCCAAACACTTGTCAATCTGTTGAAACAGTTCTTTGAAAGTTTTTTTTTTTCCTCGAAATTGAAATGACGCGAAATGAAATCATCTTTATGTCTCCATTTTGAAACGGGTGAAATATTGTTACTTAACGATCACTCTGGGTATCCGATCTTCAGATACCAGTGATCGTGAGGTAATGCTAATAGCCTGAAATTCAGAGTACGGGTGCCTTTTCAGAGGTCTATACTTTGTGATATTTTTACTTACGCTCTCTGTAATGGGATGGGGCACTTTTAATTCCAAAGATAGTCACTTGAAATACCACATAACAGTACAAAAGTGAAAACTGGTTATACAGATTCAAAATCAAAAAAAAAACCGCGGTCCAAAACGGATTTTTTACAACTCGCGCAAATTCTCCCGCCCCGCCAAAATGCAAAGCACTATCAGCGACCGTGACGGAATTTTTCCATACAATCTGGCTCATAATAGTTAGGCCATGAACACAATTACATTGCTGATAAAAATTCAAAAAAGGTCCCCCAGTAACGATTTAATGGGCAAAAACACATTTTGAACTTTTTTCACCAAATATTCAAAAGATATTTGAGAAATTCTCAGAAAATCTGGGCAAAATAATGTTAGCGTAAAACGAAAACCGAAATCCTGGGTCCACTGAACCCCTTATTATGCCTTTTAGTGCTAAATTAAAAATTAGGGAGGCGGTCTGGATTTTCAATTGAAAAAATCAAGTCTACTCTTAATTGAAGGTTATAGCATGATAAAAGTGCGTTCATTTTTCACAGCTTTCATTTGCTTGCTGTTTGAGGTAAATCGGACATTTCGTTCAAATTTATGCTCGACTTAATCAAGCAAGTCTCGCACGTTCGATGTATTTTGTCTCCTTTGTATGAAGAAAAAGCTCACCCTGTGATTTTTAAAATAAGCAATATATTTTTAATTATTATGATCACAAGCTTTTTCAAAAATTTATTGTAAAAATTAATTTAGTACAGTAAAAAAATATTAAATAAATTCATTATAATCATCACCAACTCCGAACTTTCAGCTGGACACAACCTTTCCCTTATGTATTCTTCTTTATTTCTTTTATTTCTTATCATTCTCTCACTTCCACCAAGTGTAGTTAACAATTATTTAAACAATTAATTTAACCCATTAAATCAACTCCAATTTGCACTCACATGATGTACTTAATATTTTAAAAAATAATGAACAAATATTCCAACAAATTAATAATTTTTTTCCATTTTATTGTTTTCGAATACAGTTCGCTCAATCTCTCAAATGCCTGACATTGGATTTTCTGAAACGGGGACCGAAGGTAACCTCAAAACGAAAGCTTGTATCAACGTGAAATTTGGCACACGTCATCATCTAAAGGGCTATGGAAACTCATGAGCCAGATTTTGTTTAATTTAGGTCCTTCAATTTAGAATTATGGCATAAAGTTTCCTGATTGGTCAGCTGCTGGTTGCAATGGCAAATTAATCAAAAATCAGGCTTCATGGTTTTCTGCGCACTATACCCTGCACCTTTCTTACCCCAGTTTGGTGGTCAATGCAAGTACCGTTAACAGGTTACAATTTGGTTCCCGTGGTTTTAGCCAATCAGAGGCCCTGTTCATTTACCGCCATGGCAAAAATCAAATAATGCCTATTTTTCAAAACTATGCAACATGAGCTACAATATGATAACGGCGTGCATATTAACCTATTGGTACAGGCAAAAGTCAAGACCCCCCTAAGATTTTCCAGCACTTAGTGTTTGTACAAAATTGGAACTGGGGATACAGCTTTGTGAAGATGTAATGAACTTGATGATCAGAGCTTCTTCATAAGAGTAATTGGGTATCAAAGACATTTAGCATTCATCTATGTGATAATTTCTGATATGTTTGGTAACAAATACAAAAATGCCAGTAAAAGATATCCTCTTTGGGTATGGAAACGATGTAAATGAAATCATCCCAATTGCAAAAATGTGTCGAAACTTCATATAAGTATGGGGCAAAAACGTACTTTTGGCATCAAGATCAATAATTGAATGTGTTTATTCAAGATGTATGACACTCACCCAATGCGGTGAAACCCCATTCAAACCATTCGTCCGTGCTGGGCGCTGACATTTTTGATATTGCAACACGAATAATTATTAGTTTGGGTGCTTGATACCACATAATGTCAATTCGATCAAAACAATCCGCAGAATATCAGTTGTTGGATTTTTTGTTCTATTGGGTGGTTAATTTTGTCCTACCCATTGCCACGCAACGAATGAAATGGACACGCTGTCAGTCGTCTTGATTTAAATAAACCGGCCTCACTCCAATACATCTTTTCACCTAAGCCGCGCATTGCATTATAGAAAAAGAAGGTATCTGAGCCACAATGATCCAGGTACAACTATTATTACACACCTGGCCACCTCTAACCATACATCAATTTGGTATCACTACCGATAGTGTATATGCAAAGCGGTACCCACAGTATGTGGAAGAGCGAGGCAGCCAGTGCGTTCTATTGTTGGTTGACTCCTAAATGTTTTCTTCTTTCTTTTTGGTCGGCAAAACATGCGAGACGATGATTTCTAAAGATTACGTAACTTTTTGCCTCTCTATCTATATAGAACCCTCTTGTTCACAGCCCGTTCGGCGGTTGCTTTTAATTTTGTTTCAATCTGCTTGGCATGATCGGCCCTTAGACTCATATTTGAAAACACTCTTTGGTAGAATTAATGCCGTGTTTAAAAATATATGTCAAATGATAAATTGTGAATGATTAAATATAAAACTTTATTTGAATACAAGAATATGCAAATAATGCTAGTGGCTTATACAGTTTTAGACTATTGTCTCATATTTCAACACTGACAGAGTTTTTGGGTTGTTCATTTTTGTAGGTTTTTAAGTTCACTAGTCACATAAATTTAAGCTAACTTGCTCCTCTTTTACTTTTACTTGCAAATATTTACAGGTAGCTTAGTTGCCTGCGGACCTGTTGGATGACCTGTACTAAACTTAATACATTCAACACGCTGAATCAATACTAATAGCCTTTTTGTTGACTCGTTTTCTACTAGCAAATACTTTTCAATAGTATATGAACTCAATTTTGTAGTTTTAGTATGACTTTATGATAAAAATCTGGTATGTATAAATTGACTTATCTTCGCAAGACACACTGATTTGAAGATTGTGAACATTACATCTGAGAAGGAAAACAAAAAAATAACAAAAACAACAACAATCTCTCTCAAGTACATGCGCTACTATGGTGGGGCCCACTCCGACAGAACTTGGGTTCATCCCACGGTTTCGAAGTTAGCCAATCACCATTGGTATTCGAGTACGTGGGGTTATCTCTAATCTCTATCATTGTTAGGTGTGTTGCGCTTTGTTCCGTAGAGTATAACATCACGTTGAGTTTAGTGGCTCGAATCTCATGCTCATTGGTCAATTCGACCCCGCGTGGACATCCGTATTGGCGGTACAATCCAACGATTACACCACCAGATCAACTACCGTGAAGTTAGTCCACCGTCCAGCTCGACTACTCATAAGTTATTCTCAGTCCATCAGTTCAACTAACCATCGGTTTAGGTCCCAACTTTACTGCACCAAGTTTGTTCGTCACGATCTTGCTAACCATAAGTTAGTCCTTCTAGCTTGACACCATAAGCTGTCTATTCATCCTTTTTGGACCTACAAAAAATGTTGGTCCTCCCCCGTGAATTTTTCACCCCCACCAGATATTTATAACCTCCCTAACTAAAACTTGACATTCCCACTTAGGTTAGACACCACTAACCTGGCTGCCGTTAGGATAAAAATCTATGGGTGGAATTACGTTCTTGGATGGCATCTGAAAAAATGCTTTAAAATAATCTAAAATTTTACTATTAATATTAAGAGAATGATGGAATTTTCATGATTACATGGTCGACAGCATGTTTTATTATTCTCAAACTAAGTGGCATTTAGACAGTAAATTTGAGAAATGTTACTTCGCGGCTCATCAATTTCACCTCGATTTGCCCACTTCTAAAAAGCCGCACATCGTAAAAAAAGCGGTCTGATAGACATTTAAGAAAAATACAAAAACGAAAAAAATAAAAAACTTAAAAAAAGCAAAAAATAAAATATTGGGTCCATAGGGACCCCTTGGTCACTTTTACCATAATAAGGAATTTATTGGTATAACTCTATCGGCACATATATAATGAAATATCTCTAAATTGACGTACCAATGGTTTGCATGGTCATTGGAGTATTCCTTGCGAAGAAACATATCATTTTCACGCTTAAGCAGTAGACTATTTAAGGAAGCCGCCACGTTTATTATTTACGCTTAGCGTTTTGCCACAGCCATGTTTTGTCTTTCACACCAATTGAATGATGATCGGTGGTTAGTCAAGTTCTGGCCTGTATGAAAGACGATCGCGTTTACTTTTAACATTGGAATTAAAAACACAGCTGTTAATTTAACGTTTTTCCTTTAAAATATATAAATTTATCAAAAATGGCAATACATTTGTGCCTAATTTTTATAAAATGAAGCCTGGATTTCTTAGCACATTATTTTTAAAATAAATTAGGACACTCTACTCATACGAAGAAGCGCTACTCGGTACACATTGGAAAAAGTAACGTATATTGCTGAAACCGCGCATTAGTGGGTTTCGAACACTGATCTCTATACATGATTGGAAACCTGGGCTTCGTATGAGCACTGATGGCCATGTTGTGTGCTCAAAGAGCCCAAGCAGGGTGTTAAGAGCCGGTCATTTAGTATATACAAAATGTTCCCATTGAAATGTGGATAGCGCCATAACAGACTACAGATCAAGCCAGTTCAGTGAGCGCATTGTATTTGCGCGTATGGGAGGGCAGGTCTCTAAAAACGTGCAACCGGGATACAACTTTGTTAAAACAGGTGTCTCTGGAATGGTATTGTGTTCGGTAGAACCAGATGTCCGCCGCCCGTTGCTCCATTCATCTATATACATTACGTTGTGTAGCCACATATCCATTGTATAGAGATCAGGGTTACAATGCGAACTGCGATAAAACTAAATCTTAAGCGAACCCCTAACCCCCTTTTCAAATGTCCACGTTTTCATGGACTGTTTAGTGTTTAGGCCAACAAACCTTTTGTTAATCACAAATGATATCTAACACACCCCTCTTAACATTTTTCTTATATCACTGAGGTTTTTAAAAGTGTAGTTTTCTTGCCATAAAAAATTTCTAACGAACTTCGCCTCCTATCCTTTGGTGCTCACCAAGTTCAATAGGATGAGCTTGTGGCAAACTTGCACGTGATAAATGCGATATGGTAATATTTTTCGCTGGCTCTGTTTTGTTTCGGTATTGCATGTGGCGGTGTAAATATACCACACGGAATAAACATGGGTGGCCTTTCATGATCGTTGTACCGTTTGGGTATATTGGTCGTATAATCTGTGGATTTTTTCGCAAGGATACTCCAATGGCCATGAAAACGCATCTGGTAACTTTATAATAAGGGGATATTTCATTATATATGTGGCCATAGATTTATAAACCAATAAATCGTTTGTAAGGTAGTTGAACGGAAAAACAAGCAGCTGCGTTTGAGATTAAATAGGCCTGTTACGAAGAAATTAGCAAGTTAACTTATTCTCAAATTTGAGCCACTCGGACATACGGTTTCGAGAACTGTGATTGTAAATCCTTTATATTTTGTATTGTTTTTACGGATAAATTGATAACGTTAGATAGCAAAATTGGAGGAAAAAAAGTAGTCATAATGTGGACTTTTTGCAAATACTTTGCTAAACATTTTATAATGCATAAGGTTCACTGATTTTTATTTTACAGAATTTTGGCCCGAAACTTGTCCAATGTGTTTTCTAGTGTCCTTAAAGTTTCTGTTTAATCCGCCGGTCTAATTTGCATATTTGCATAATTAATTTGCAACTTAATCTGGTAGCCAATCCCCCAATTTGAAATTTGAGCAAATTACTGAAGTTTGGTTTAAAATTGGAAACATTTTGAAAAAGAAAGACACATTCATATATCCCATTTGCATTTAAGTGGGGGGGGGTAGATATACCCGAAAGTGGTTTTTTTTTTTGCCACCATGGTCAACGCCAACAGTACATCCCAAGCGGGACAATTTGTACTGAGTTCCCATCTTAATAGGCTCCAGAAAATTGTGGCTGGTGCATACTCTTCAGGTGTGCTACCGCGCGCCACGTGTGTAAGGCGTCTGTGAGCATCGCTGCTATACTCCTCGTCGGGGGGGGGGGGGGCCACCACTGTCATTATACCGCTATTAAAATACTAATTGATAACTTGTGTGTGTGCGGTAGTATTAAAATAATAGGAAAAATTTCACATTTTGATTGTTAACCCACACACACTTTGGCGGAGATTTCACAAACAAAAGGTTCCCTACAAATATGAAAAATTCTGATTTCTTTCTGCGCGCGGGGGCTCCATAACTGAGTGAACGGGAGCGATCAATGAA
>JAMKCH010032185.1:0-43737 GCA_023653785.1 Ophioderma brevispina | reverse complement strand
AAGTCCCTTCTGAAGAAAGAGAACTCATAAGGCACCAGATCCAGGCATTCTAATCTGTAATTTACTTTTTTCATGACAAAACTCTGACTTATAAACATGCACTTCTCTTGTCATCTAATCGAGAAATGGAAATCATGTATTAAAGACCTTGTCATTCCTTTGGACGGCTCAACAGTACTTTTCCTGGTGCAGAGACGCTCCCGTAATGTCAAACTAACACCGACCTCAACTTTTGACTTTTCAGTGATAACTTTAGTATTTATGGTATCCATTTTAAATTTTTGATCCCTTTGTTACTCAAAGCCAAAAGTTACCTGGCATACTAAACTATAATCCGAAAAAAGGTGTATCAACACTTATACTAACAGGTAGTGAAGTGATTTTTTTACAATCTATTTTATTTTTTTCAAGATATGGTATATTTTATTGAATGTATGTAGTGCGATTTTGAATTGAGATCAACCTTACAACCCCTTGGGCTACACTTTAAGCTTAGCAAGTTTTAGAATAATATCTCGCCAATATTTCACCTTCAAGAGACAGTATTTTTAAATAACACAGAATTATTGTGGGATTGTGCACCTAAATAAATGTTTAAGTTTTTATTATATTTTGGCGGCCATCTTTGATTTTGGGGTCCAATTTTTACCCCTATGAGGCTAGATTTTATGATAATATTATGCTTTATACTCATTTGCACGTCTGTGTAGAGGAGTAAAGTTTAATGTCTGTTAACTGTATGAATGCCCTCATGAAGTTTCCTTTTCATGAATTTCGTCTTCTAATAATATTGGATGAGATTGGACATAATTTTCGTGGCATTTTTGGGGCGCCATTTTTGAAATTTCTTGAATTTTGACTCCTTTTGCAATCAAATACAAATCAAGCCAACCGGATTTTCGTGATCCGCTCAAAAAATCAGTCTAGAAAACAATGTTTCAAATGCTTCACTAAAATGCCTCAGGAAGTTTCTTTTCATGAATTTCGTCTTTTTCCTAATAATATGGATGATTGAGTAGGATACAAGAATTACTATCTTCGGCAGCTATGAATTTTGAAAATATTGTGCGAGTCCAGAGCGCGGCACAATATTTTCAAAACTCATAGCGAGACCAATAATTTTGTATCCTTCGATAAAAATCATCATATTATATGATTATGTTTTCAGAATCTGACGTGAATAACCCCCACATTGGAAGCAGCATGCGTGACCAGGCTTCAAGTTTAGAGTAACCTACAACACTATAATCCATTATGAAAAAGTAAAATGAACCAGTAGACAAACTATGAAAAAACAAAGAAATGGAACCAGTAAACACCAGAAACCACCAAAAGAGACACTTGGTAACCACCAAAGATATGGAACCAGTAGACACCAGATACCATCCCAGGAAGTGTAACCATAAGACACATGACCACCAAAAATTACAAACAGCAACACCCAAAATAATGACAAACACCCCCCAAAGAATGGACATCCCTAAGAATACTTCAGTCCAATCAATCAGTAGCCTCCCAAAAAACTCATGTTCCTGGTCTTTAAAACCATGTCAATGGGTCTCAAAACTCATGTCCCGTCTCAGTTGCAGGTTTTATTGTAACATTAAGCTATTCATAAGTATAGGACGGAAGATTCTGAAAACATAATATGTATTACTTGTACTCTTAAGGAGCCACTATGTGTTTCTTTTGCAGGGATGTCTTGAAGGAGAGATCTCCAAGCAACCGTGATGATAGCTTATCATAGCAAAGAGGTGCCGGTGACCTTATTTCCATGGACTAGTGTCCCAACAGGTGAGTTGGTTAATCTACAAGAAATTTCTGCAATTATTCCAAGATCATTTTTCCCGCTCTAATGTATACAGCTATTATGCCCTTGATCTGGCTGTCATATTTTCAAAGTGCTTCTTACTGCACATGCCGGCCGATGGGTTTTGATATCACTTGGGCAATGACTGCTTTGGATGTGGATGAGGTTTGTTAAGGATTTGGGGGCAAAGGTCATTAGTATGATTTGGAACCCAATTTGTGGAAAATAGATGCATTTGCCAAGGTTTGTACAAAATGATCCCTTACTGAGTGGGTCTTTTGGGGTGTTTCAGGAATAAGAGAGTCAAAAGTTTTAGGGTTATTTAGGTCATTGTTGAAATATGCCAATGTTTGCGCTGCTTCAGCACAGTAACTTTATGCTGACACAAACCAAAGTTGCTCAGATTGATCCTAATCAGTAGGTCATATGGGGTGTTCGGTCAAGGTCATAGGTATCAAGAGATCATTTGAGGGCATTGCTAAGGACGCAACTGCTTTGACAGTCTCATTTTCGTATGAACAAAACAGAATAAACAAAAACTATCACCAACACACTTTTGACAACTAATGTAATTATTTATACCCTCTGACTTCTCCTGTGTAAATTATAAACAAGTAGGGCACACGTCATTTTTCCAAAACAAATCATGTTTTTTGCAAATATATAATCTTGTCCATATATGTATCACTGTGTGAAATAACTAAGGTCAAACAAAGCTCTTTCATGTAGACAGCACAACTTTGTTATAAATTTGCAAAATTTCTTTTGCGGGCATAGAATGAATTTCTTTAAAATAGTTTAAAACACGTCTCTATAGAGGTTGTGCCTGTTTTAATAATAATCGATTGGCTAGAAACAAAAGAATCGAACAGTGCCTATAAAACCGTAATGTCAGTCCATTCAATTTAATTTGCGTGCAACCTTGGAAGAATCTTGTTTTTGTCTACAATAACATGGTTAAAACAATAACAGCGGTTTCTTATTTGATCTTTTGAACAAAGTTCAGCATCACGGTTGATGACGACACAGGCACAACCCTTGGAAATGGGCCATATAATGGGCACTATAACATACCAATTATGAACCTTGGTAGGCCTATATGGCAAGATCTCGCAAGGATTTTTTCTTATTTTTGGAGGGTAGTATCTCTTGCTGTCCGTAACTTCAGTTGTTCAATTTGTGTTCCACATTGCTTAAAATTGCTGTAAAAATAAACAAAAATTCCATGGGATCAACACGTGAGGAAAATGGCCTTAAATACTGTTTTTCTTTTCTTTGCATAGATTGGGTGGGTATACCCTGTTGTTTTTGGGATGTTTGGATTTCCATAGGTCCAAAGTCATCTAGAGGGTCATTTGAAATAAAACTCTTAAAAAATGTTGTTCTGCAGAATAAATCTATACACTACAGGTTCAAATCGGACTCCAGTGATTTTTGTGATTGCAGTTGGTTCTTAAGAGGTCAACCTGTCCATGACTTGAAAATTTAAGGTATTTCTACTCTACTGAGCTACTGTACTGTTAGTTTTCGTGTTGATTAAATGGTTCCCAAACAATTTTTGACACCCTTTTAACAAACAATATTATTGTTTTCTTTTGATCTTACACGTTTTTCAAGATAATGATTTGCCGAGTTTGTCTGGTGCACGGATTGTAAGGATAGTCAACACTCCTGACTTTCAAGGGGTACTGTAAATCGTTGCGGTTTTAGAGTTTGTCATGTATTTAAAGCCGTGTATAAAATAGTAAATTGACTAGAATAATATATGTGTGTGCTTAAAGTATGGTAAAACCAGTAATGTATGTGTGTGTCACGTTTTCATATTCCACACAAATCTAGGCATCATTTGATGTCTGATAGAGCTGTAAATGAAGACTAGAGATATTTGCCTCACAAATAATTTCACTACCATAATCTTGGTCAAAGAGGGAAAATGGAGAATTGGTTGGCACTCTAGCACCTGGTATTCTTAAAATGGCCATTTAGATCAAACTTGGGGGGGAAAGAGACACTTTGTGTCAAAGTTCAAAGGTCAATTTGAAAAAGTTGAATTCGTCTACAGCCCGATGTATACTCCACCACTCACGTCCGCGATATTGCGGCTGCGAAGAAACTTTACCCCCTAATTTTTTAATTGCCTCCGCGAACAACAAATCTCGCTTCGCTGGATTTCAAAGCTTTTTCAAAGCTTTGTGGAGAGTTGAATTGTGTTCAACTCTCAGCGGTACGTAGCTGCGAAATTCCCTGATTGGCTGTTCTTGGAACCAAGGTCGGGCGATGAACTCATGAAAACCAGCAGAACCTGCTCTTAAAAAAAAAAAGCTCTGTGTGAGCCATATAATCAAATCAACAACAATACTCCTCCAATGAAGTGTATATTCAATGGCAGAGTACCTACAAGGTTGTGGAAGCCTTGTGAAAAATTCCCTATCATATATGATCAGCATATTATTTTTAAGGATATCATAAGTGTTGGCAGTTAGTAACTAATATTTTGGTTTACCCACCATTCTATTCTGACATCCGCATCCTACACGTTGCATGCATGCCAACCCTGTGTAAAAATTTAATATATAGTGGTCGGCATCAAACGTGGATTTTAACCAATTATAATTAATGATACAGTCATGGCAAATCCCTGAAGAGGTGCAAATAATGGTAAAACAATACAAAAGTGCCCAGGGGCTCTAAGCCCTACCAGGTTTGGGCCGTTATGTCTTGAGTTCTGAGTGTCCGTTGTAAGCGTCTTAAGAAGGAGGAGAAGACGACGACATACCAGCAGAAGCACAATATATTCGCATGTCATACATTGATATCACTGCCAATCAGCTATACTTTTTGATCAGCACTAACTTGGGGGGGTTTTATTTGGCTTTTGGTTAGCCCCCTGTAAAATTATCCCCCTGTAAAGTTCAAAGCTGCCTTAGAACCCAAGCAATCCACAAACCACATTCATCACATAAGTTGAGTCGTTTTTCTGCCTATATGCTATTCCTGCATTAGTATAAATGAAGAGGCCCCACCTATTTTGTACCGATTAAACTATGCAGTCAATAAGGCCCCTAAAATTATATACAACCGCCTCCGTGTAATTAAAGACAAGAAATCCGTGGATTACAGACAATGACTTTTTTCTGATTCCATAATTTCTATACGTGCGATCAAAATTCCGCCATGAGATCAAAAAGCCTTTACGGTTGAAAATCACAATTTTCAGGGATGATATTGTGCACCATGATCAATACAAACTTTTGACATCCGCACAAACATTATTAAGCTTTGTTTATTTCGTACTGGTGTAAACCACAAATCAGCTGTATTTGTAGATTTTTGAGACGCCGTCGCTGTAGTCTACAAATTTTCCTCAAATACTTCTTTTTTTCACTATTTCTGGTGTTTTTCTACATTAAAGGATTTTTGGTATGAATCTTTCGCACATTAAAGATGGCCCTAAAATGACGTACCAGATGGCTTTTCATGTCATTGGAGTTTCCTTGCGAAGAAAGCACCATTTTCATTTCACACTTTAACTTTCGAAGCGTAGACATTTAAGGAAGCGCCACGTTTATTATTTACGCATCGTTTTGCCACAAGCCATGTTTAGTCTTTCACACCAATTGAAAGATGATCGTGTTTGTCAAGTCGGCCTGTATGAAAACGACTATCGCGCTTACTATCTAACATTGAATTTAAACCACACTTTTAATTTAAATGTTTTCCTTTAAAATTATAAATTTATCAAAAATGGCATAACATTTGTGCCTAATTTTTATAAAATGAGATTGGGATTCTTGAGAAATATAGTTTTGAAAATCAAATTAGGAACTCTAACATCATCACAAAGAAGCGCTACTCGTTACATTGAAAAGTACGTATATTGCTAAACCGCGCATTAGTGGGTTTCTAACACTGATCTCTATACATGGATTGGAACCTGGGGCTTTGTAATGCAGCACTGATGTCCATATGGTCATCCAAAAAGAGCCCACGCAGGTGGTTAAGAGCCGGTCCTTTATACAAATTGTTCCATTGAAATATGGATAAAGCGACATAACAGACTACAGAATCAAGCCCATTCAGTGAGCTCATTGATTGCGTTAATGGGATGGCATGTCTCTAAATCGTCACCCGGGCTACAACTTCTGTTAAACAAAATACATGGTCGCCTGGTAATGGTATTGTGTCGGTAGAACCAAGATGCCTTCAACCCGTTGCTCCATTCATCTAATATACAATTACTGTTGTGTAGCAAATCCATTGTATAGAGATCAGTTTTACTTGCGACTGTGATAAAACATAAATATACGCGACCCCCCCATTGTCCAATGTCCAACTTTTTCATGGATGGTTATGTTTAGGCCAACTAAAACCTTTGTTAATCACAAAAATTGATATCTAAAACAACAACACCCTCTTACATAACATTTTTCTCAAATCACTGAGGTTTTTAATTAAAAAAGTGTAGTTTTTTGCAATAAAACTTTAAACAAACTTCGCTCCTATCCTTTTGTGCTCAACGAAGTTTCCAAGAGTAGCTTGTGGGCAACTTGCACTTGATATAGCGCGTATGGGATATATTTTCGCTGGCTTCGGTATTGCATGCGGCGTTTAAATATACCACAGGGAATACACATGGTAGCTTCCATGATCTTGTACAGGTTGTGTACAGTTGTCGTAATAATCTGGATTTTTTCGCATGATACGCCAATTGCCATGAAACACTAGTAGTTTTTCATTTTAGGGTATTTCAATTATCATATTCAGATAGATTCATATCAATAATCCCTTTAAGAGAAGTAACAGTTATATGGAATTGTACACACTTATCTCTGATTTATAAGTTAAAAAATGCATTTCCCATTTTTTTTCCTATTCTCTCGCATTTTCACTGCTAATCAATCCCTTTAAGGATATTAATGCCAACGCTGATCCCAAAAGTCCAACAGAGAGATATCAGAAATAGAGTTTGTTCCCTGGGATGATTGAGATTATTTGGTCATTGGCACACCCGAAGGGGGAATTATAACCGTAACCCTGACCCATCGAGACACACTTTTTTCTGACACACTTATAATTCAGAAACCGTAACAACACCGAATAAACATGTGCTTTATTCC
Source organism: Ophioderma brevispina (assembly GCA_023653785.1). Lineage (NCBI taxonomy): Eukaryota > Metazoa > Echinodermata > Ophiuroidea > Amphilepidida > Ophiodermatidae > Ophioderma > Ophioderma brevispina. The sequence goes on along the minus strand of JAMKCH010032185.1, from coordinate 36,810 downwards.
GTGAAGGGTTTCCTAATTCATAAGTTTGTCAGAAAAAAGCGTGTCATATGGGTCAGGTTACGGAAACTCCCACAGAATTGCTAAAGTTATGGGATAACTACAGATCGCTTGAAATTTAGTTTGTTATTAATGAAATTAAAAAAAATGATAAACCATCCAAATTGTTTTCAATTCTTGACTGGACTTACTCTTTAGACAATTTGTGTTGACTCCCTTCATACGATCTTCATTTCTCTCCTGTTTTGTGTTGCCAACAGATGGAGCGATGGTTCCAAGCATTGACATTACTACAGCGCTACTATGAGGGAGAATTCCCCAGTTTGGAGGAAGGCAAAAACTCCAAGGAATCCATGAGTACAGAGTGAGTAAAGGGTTGAGTGGTTGGAATTTTTTTTTTTTTTTTTTTTTTTTTTTTTTTTTTTAATTTTATTACATACTTCAGCAAGTTATGTTGAAGGTCCCATGGCCGTCGCAATAGCCTGTCCCCAGAAGCCCAGAATTTTACCGGAAGTGGTCAAAACTTTTGGTATCAGAGAAAGCGACTATTTCTCTCATTTACCCTGTGAAATCTAGGGCTAATGATTTTTGGGTTCGGCGAGTTATGAGCGAGAAAGTGTAACTCCATTTGGTCGACCAATATAGTTTACACAGTACTCTATGGGGCCAAATCACGTTTCTAGCGTTACAATTCAACGGATTGAAATATCGGCGCGAAACTTTACAATGGGGTTTTTTGAAGTGCATGGGCATTTCTATCAAGATGAAACTTATATACTTAATCGGCCCATCCCCTTTTAACCAAAATAAATTTGTATTCATTGGTCAAAGAGTGCCATATATGTACACTTGGTGTAAACATTTACTTCCGGTCAACTAGGCACAATTAATTGTCATGTATCTTAATTTAAAAGCAATACAATGATTAATATACCAAAAATCATTCTTTTGGATGAATCTGTTTGGATTTTAAATGGCTTTCCTTTATTTCAGGCTGTTGGGACTTCTTGAAGAGGTATTGCACCACGGAGAAACCTTCCACCGTTAATTATCAAAGCTGAGTGAAAGGCCTGTGATAGTCGGGACTATCCTTTGGGTATCATTGGTTTGACCCGGACGTCGCTGTTGAGGTAAGGGGAACAAACACTTGGTTTTAACCTCAACCTGTTGAGTCACATGCTTGTTAAATTGGCAAGAACATTAACCGTGCCAAATCTCTGATGCAGTTTATTTTTTGTTTGGTTTGAGTAAGAGCATGTATTTTAAGAGCTGCAAAAAAGTGACCCATGAGAGCTGATTATCCCATTGATTTCAGTCAGATGGAGACTATGGAATGAGCAATGGATCAATGTCGGCAAATATCCTGATGTCCGTAAACCTCCGATGTAGTGCAATGCAACATATTTTTACCCGTCTGTTTTCAGTTGATATAGGCCAGAGGGTGTTTTGAACCAATCCATAATGCATTGCATGTGCCTATCCTGGTAGTGTACTAAACACATGTCCAGTACTTAGGGATAAAAAGGTGCTCAAACACGTTTAAATAACCAAAACACTTTTTCATGATCATTCTAAAAAATTACCCCCGCCCCAATTCTAGTGCTTTGTGGGCTGAAATCTGGTTGTCTTGTGTTAAGAATAGGATTTTGTGGTCACATGACCTGACTGAGGTGATATTTCCCAAAACTGGTGCATTTTGGGATTGACTAATGCCCCCTCTGATATAGGTCTGTACATGATGAATTTCAAAGAGACAATGGAGCGACACAAAGAGAAGACTTTAAACTCTAAGCTGTGCCTCAACTAGAAATGTTTTTATTTGTAGATTATTAGATCTACTGTTGCCATTCCTCATGGTGGATGTTGTGAGGGAGCTGTGATTCAGTGTTTCTAGGGGTATTTCTAGATGTGTCTTTTTAGGTCCAGCTAAGATTGTAAATTGGGGAAAGGTTTGAAAAGCACCTGCTATCTTGGATGGGTACTTCCCTGATCCTGGATGGAGTAGATCTTTGGACTACCATCCAGCAATTAAGGGGCACAGGTCATGTAGGTTTGTAAGTTTGGGCTGGGATAATTAATGCGTATTTGTAGGAGTGCTTGCAGCGTATAAGATAACATAACCAGTTCTAACAACGATCATTTCACTTCTTCCATTTTGCTAACAGATTTATGGAAGAAAAGTCCAAAATGGTATACGTAAATACACTGTGTCACCTGAGGCAATACAGCGTAAGTGGGGGGGGAGTAACCAAAGCTATCAACTGCCTGTTAAGAATAATGTGGTGCCATGGGTAAAAATCAAATAAGTAGGACCCAGATCACATTTTTGCAAATCTTGAATGGTAAGTTCTAAGGTAAATTTGCAGGATGGGCATTATTAATTCAAATCTTGTGCATAAGTAACCTTGTGCAACGAACCTCCACTTCCATTTCTGCATCCGGGCAGTGCAAAGGACTATTAAAAAAAAAAGAGCTTATATTTCGCACAAAACAACTCCGGGCAATCTGAGAAAGTATTTTTCGATTGATTGACCTGGGATCTAGTATTTTATTCCTATTCTTCCACGTCACATAATAATAATGTCCATTAATAAAAATAAAAAATCTACAATAGATTAAATCAGAGTTAATTTAAGCAAATCTACACTTTCATCTCCCATTGAGACCGCCCAAAGGTATGAGTATGCCTGGGCAATTTGTAAGGCAACTGGACGTAATCCTAGTGGCAGCATAAGAAATGTAAAGTGCTTTGATACATTTTGAAACGCACTATAAAAAGAGGGGGGGCAATTCGGCATTTGTATTTAACAAAATTCAACCGTCACAGCACCATGCAGATTCCTCCTTTGGAATATCCCATCCCCCATTCTCTGGTACCTAGAGAATAACCGATCTGATCGGTAATTTATGAAATTGGGCCGATTATGACCTTATCGTTATCTGATCGTATCGGCAAAATTCTAATTTTTTACCCATTTTCTACTACCGATTAATTAGTATCAAAGATGTCCAAACGTGAATTAAAAAATTAATTTCCAAACTCTGGCCAAACGGTGTAAATAAATCGAAACTGAACCAAGCAATTTATTATTTTATGTACACAAGGAAAAGTGGGGGGGGGGGGGGTGTGGTGTTACTCTTTTCTGGCAGCTTTCTGCTGTCAAAAACTGCGATGATAAGCCAAAAAACTACCAGACAAAATCGGAATCGAATGAACCGATTTTTTGAAATTAAAATCTGTATCGGTATAACAGATATTAGGTGATCGGTTCGACACTAGTGGTACCTTCATACTTCGTAATACCTAGCAGTGATGAAGACAGAGATCACACTTACAGAACGATTATGCAAAATCTACTGTTGGGGGTGGCGCCAACAGATTTGTGAATGCTTCTGAAATGTGTAATGGAACAAAAAAAATAATAATTTAGCGTTGCATCATAAACTGAAGAGTAGGTGAGCATGGTTTTGTGAATGCACTGACATGTGTAATGTACCCGACCCCCCCCCCGTCAAAAAAAATGAGCATGGTATCTAAATTTTGTATAACCGGTGGGGGTGGGGGATGCTTACTAAGGAAACAGAACACCTTCACCTTAGGTCTTACATGCATGTAATCAACCAGTGTTATTCAGCTCAGCCAGCTGTACTTCATGGCATGCCATTGACATACTGATGGGAAACATAATTTAATGGGTATTTGGCCCCTGCCCACCCCCTCTCCTGTGTTCCCATTGCAGAAAAAGTTAGGCATATTGTATGAAAGTAAAACATGGCTGCTAACCATATCATTTAGGACTTGGGAGTTCTCCTCCACTACAAAGTGCCACAATCTGTCATACGCCATACATCCAATTTTACAGAATGTTTTTTAATGTTTATCTTATCTTTGTGGTAGTAATTAAAATTACTCCCCACAGCAGGGCAATGATCTTTGACAGTATACAGTTTTGTGTTTGAGCTAGCTTTATTTCATTTGAGTATATGCAATTAGTTTGTAATTGGACCTTTTCTTTTTATAACAGGGGATTGTTAACTTATAATGTTATTAATTCATGGATCAATCGGTGAACCACGTTTCATGGAATTGACTCAGTCCAAAACCAAGCAAATGTGCATTTTTCAGCTCAAACTCTGCTATATCTACATGTCTGTGAAGAGGACTACAGGCCTTACTTCTATAAGTAAGTGGGTACTGGCGAAGTTTGAATGTTCTGAATCATAAAAATGTCCACTGAGGTAGCCAGACACATTTTTGAAGCCGACATCAATAACGTAACTACTCCGACTCTGTGCGGATATCTGCTGTAATCATTGGTTGCTCATATGCGTGTTGAGTTTGGCAGGGAACCTTGACGATTGTTGCGTAATCAAGACAAATCGCTTCAAAATCGCTACAACTATATTTGTAGGTTGGTTTGAGTGTATCTGATACGATGTTTGGAACATTATGTTCGCACTCCTCTATGAGCCCCATCATTCGCCTATCTCACCATCCGCTGCTCAACAATTACTTGCTTGGTTTTTTGTCCAGTGTACCGAAGCCCTGGCGCGACATGGGTGTGTGTGTTTGCTTTGGCGTACTTCATAGTTCTGTTTCTTCGTTTTGGGAAACAATTATTAACCTGGTTGGTATTGCTTTCAGTAGGTATCTCAAAAATCTACATTCGAAAATATTTCAGAAACTGTTGGAGGAAGGAAAGAAAACCGCGTGTCTTTTGATGACCTTCTGGTTACTGGCCGCTATTTGCCCTTACTCCTCTTGTGATCCTGCAGAAATTTGGGTATGATCCAAAGACGCTCATTCGGCACGTTATCCGCGACAATGATGCATCAGTCTTTGTTTCCGTAACTTTGTGCGACTAGGCCCTGATGGGCCCTTACATTATTACATTCTTCTATCTCTGCATTCTACGTAAGATTGTGAGTAATCGCAAAAAGACTGGAAAAGCAGTGCCAGCGATAACATCCAGCAGTTGTAAGCGAATCCGTGAAGATTATCGCTACACCCGGACCATGATGATTATCTTTGTCGTTTTCTTCTTATCCTACATGCCTTACATGCTCAACAGCATGATTGATCCAAGTGCAAAGAATTTGACTGTTGAATTCCTCTGCTCAGTTCCTGTGTGGTTGAGCAATTGTCTAAACCCCCTGGTGTATGCAGTGTCCAACAGAAACTTCCAGGCGGCCTTTCGGGAAATACTGACATGGAAGCAGCCCCAAAACAACATGATGCACCCGAGGACTGTGTCAGTCGGGTCAAATGCTAACTTGAATGCTGTAAACGAACTCAATTCTACTCTTTTGTAATTGTCTTCAGCAAGAAACCACTGAATCTGATATTAGGGCAACCAGACAATGGCAAAGATCACAATTTTTATTAATTTTTCATGATTATTACAGTTCTGTGGCTCGTTTAACCTCTCTGGCTACCGGCCAATTTTATTGGTCATATATTGACATATTTAACCAATCATAGACATGGAAAGACAGGCTTAGATGTTTGTAGAGACATACAGAAAGCCCCTTTTGATTGGTTACTCAGAGTTAAATATCATGTTGTGTCATGTAATGAGCCAATCAGAGATACTGTAAGAAAGGTGGTAAGATTTCAAGATGTTAATTCAGTTTCAAATAGCTTAGAATAATTTTATGGGTCAACAGTATTTTTTGCTGCTTTTATAATTTGAAAAAAGCTTTAAAAAATGAAAACATTGCAAACATTTAATTTCCTGCTCTACATTAGAGCAGCAGCAGCAACAGAAGAAGCAGCAGCAGCAGTAGCAGCAACAGCAGCAGCAGCAACAGCAGCAGCATAAACAGAAAAACAATTTTAGTCTGAAGCACCATAGATATGCTGTAAAAGAGAGGCAAGAGGACATTTAAATTTGCACATAGCTTAGAAACTTAAAAAAGTACAGTTTTTGTGTCGCCTGCCCTAAGGCAGGAAGACACATAGGGATCACTTTGTCCACTATTGTTGTGTTGCCTGCCCTAAGGCAGGAAGACACATAGGGATCACTTTGTCCACTATTGTTGATGTCTGTTGATGTCTGTTGTTGTGAAAAAGGGTTCACATTTGCCTGTAATATCCTCATACTTTGATGGAATTAAACCAAACTCTTGGGTCACAGGTGCAACATGGATCCCCCATTGTTGATGAGGTCAAATGGTCACATACCAAGGTACAAAGGTCATGTGAGGTCAAGATTCCAATGGAATATTACCCGAGGATTTATAAGGGTGACTTTGGCAGGCGGTCATTTCAGAGTCTTCGCTTTGAGGACATATTATCTTGAACTGCAACGCTACTTTTAGTGGAGACAAATGAACTCTGAATAAGATTAGCGAATTGTTAAGTGTAATTTTTGATGTATAGCTAATGTACTTTGGGACATACCAAATTCTTGAACCAATTAACAAATCATTAAAATCGTTTATTTATAAAAGTTAGATCATTGTGCACAAGGCTCGTTTATTTGTGTTAAAAGGTATTTCTGACCTTGAGTATACGAGACGCACCATAACACTGCACCTAGGACAACAAGTGAGTGGTAATTACTCATTAACATCCTGAGGTCTATTGGCGGATTTTCATGGTTATAATTGTGTTATATGATGTATTTAACCAATCAGAGAAGTGGTAAGAAAAAGGGGGGGGCTTTAAAAACAGATTGTACAGATAATGGAAGTTATTTTGAGTGGGTTACTCAGAGGTTATATCACGATATAGCATGTAAGAGCAATAGAGGTAAGTGTAAGAAAGGGGTTTAGACCTCAGAGAGTTAAGCACTCAATGGTTGAAGTGTCAGTCTGGATATATCTAAGGTACTTTTTGCCCCCCCCCACCCCCCCCCCCCCCCCCCCCCCCCTGGTGATGACGGTGGTTAATGGATTTTGAGAGGAGTAGTGAGGCTTATATGCGGCTATGCTCCGCCGAGCGGTAGAAAGCATGACGAGAAGGAGCATTTTATGATGAAGATGCAGAGCATGGGATATGCAAAGTGTGGGGGAATTAGTTCTCTGTGTTGGTGATTTCAAGGGGCATGTGGGAAAAGGGATCGATGGGTTTGGGGGGTTCCGGAGGGAATGGGTTTATTCTGGGGAGAGAAACCGGGGAACGCGAAGCGATGCTGTTGAGAAATTGTGATGAGAAGGAGGGTGTATAGCGAATACCGCGTGGTTTAAGAAATAGGACAAAAGGAAAGTGACCTTCAGTTCAGGGGAAACGAGTCCAGAGATTAATTTTGTGGCTGTGGGTAAGGATAGAGAAAGTTTCTGAAGAATGTTAAGGTGCATTCCAGGGAATTACAGCACAACACAGGTTTGGTGGTTTGCCGATGTGGACGTGGAAAGGTGAAAAGTGTGGGAAGGTAGTGCATTGAGGGGTAAAGTATGGAAGCTGAGAAGAAGAGACAAAAGATTTTAGATGAGAGTGGGTAGCTGTGGGGGATGATGTGTTGATCTGGGGGGTGTTTTTAGGACGGGTGTTACAGGCGTTTTGATGGAAGTGTGTGGAAAAAGAAAGGTATGAGAACAGGAAAATACGGGGTGGTGTGAATGATTATGTGAAGGGAGCGATAGGGAAAAGGGAATGCGATAAGGAAATGAGAAAAATGGTAACGGAAGAGAGAGTAAAGTGAGGTATAAAAGATTGAAGAAGTGAGCAAAGAAAGTGGTTGCGAGGGCTATGAAGGCGGATCGAGAAGGGGTGAGTGAGTTGAGGGCAGAACCCAAACAAGGTTTATAATTTGGTGAAGGCATGAAAAAGGAAGGAAGAGATGTTGCGGGGGAAGATGTATGAGAGGAAGTGATGGAAGTTGAACTTCAGTGAGAAAGATAGCGGTAGAGTCTGGAAAGAGCATATGGAAGAATCATGAATGAGTAGGAAGAAATGGGATCAGAGGGTGGAGGCTGATGTGTTGAAGGTCCAGTTGAGAGAGTCAGTCCGGGAAAGAAGTGGTAAATGCATTGGAGAATATGAAAAAGAATGCTGCTGGACCCTCAGAATGATGTGTTGAGATGATTAATTTGCGAGTGTAGAGATAGGGATTGGTGTGATGATGGAGTGTGGTGTCGATGGAGGAGGATGCCGGTGGCGTGGGCTGTGAGTGTGTTTGTTCCAATTTTAAGGAAAAGGGAGCAATGACTGTGGGTGCGTATGGGGGTGTGAAGTTGCTGGAGAACATGGCGATGAATTGGTGAGAGGGTACTAAAGAAGATAATTCGGAGGATAGTGAAAGTGGATGAGATGCAATTTGGTTTTATGCCAGGGAAGGAACGATATATGCAGTGTTCATTTTTGAGGAGGTTGCAAGAGAATATCGTGCAAAAGGGAAGACTCTGTATATTTGCTTTGTGGATCTGGAGAAGGCCTTTGATAGAGTCCGAGGAAATTGATGGGTTGGTGATGAGGAAGAGGGTATACCAGAAGTGGTGGTTAGAGTCGGTGATAAGTCGTATGAGGAACAAAACAAGAGTTTAGAAGTAGGGTCTGAGTTTCTGAGAGTTTTGAGGGGGAGTGGGTTGCATCAGGGTTCTGTGCGGTCTCCGTTGGTGTTTTGCAATGTTGTTGATGTGGTTACGGAGAGTGCAAAAGAAGGTTTGATGAGTGAGATTCTGATGTTTAGTTTTGATATGTGTGAGACGATGGCGGTTTTGAGGTGAAGAAGGCATTGAGAAGTAAGGCCTGAAGGTAAACTTTTGGGAAGACTAACGTATGTGAGTGGGGAGGAGGGGGGGTGTTTTGTTTAGTGAGTAAGGTGGACCTCATGTGGAATATTTGGAAAGAGGGTGAGGGCAATTTCAGTGTGGTGTGAGAACTGTGGGAAATGGATCCATGGAGAATGCAAGAGAAGGTGACCCCAAGTTTGGCAAGAGACTTTGTTTGTGGAAGATGCGAGAAGGGATTAGAGAGTGGGGAAGGAGGTGGAAAATTTGTGGTGACTAGGTGGAAACAGTGAAGGATCTGGAGTTCACATACCTAGGGGATAGGGTTAGTGCCGGTGGTCGATGTGAGGCGGCTGTGAAAGCCAGAAGCAGGTATGGGTGGGGTGAAGTTAGAGAATGTGGAGAGTTGTTACATGGAGAAGATTTCCTTTGAAGATGCAGGGATGGTGTACAAGAGTTTGTGGTCAGTGATGCGGTATTGAAGTGATCAACATGGTGCCTGAGCGAAAGTGAGGTGGGGATTTTGAGAGGACATAGAGAGCAATGGTGAGAGCAATGTGTGTTTTGAAATTGGAGGATAGAAGAAGACGGAGGGTGGATGCGAGTGGGTTGGAAGAGGCGGATGACTGACTGCGAAGGTGAATGGTGTTAAGATGGTATGGGCAACGGTTTTTTGCTGAGGAAGGATTAGGAGGCATGTTTTCAAAAGGGAATTTGGAGTTCGAGGTGGTGGTTTGAGGAAGAGGGGCAGACCAAAGAGGACATGGAGGAAGCAAGTGGAGGAGGAGAGTTGGAGTGTTGGTTGAGGATGGTGAAGCATTGAATCTGGTGAAGTGGAAGGGAGGTGTAGGGCGATTGCTACTAATGTGAAGTGGAATCCCGGCCACCCTCGGTGTGGGGACAAAACCGTATTGAAAACTTGGTTGTTACTACTCACTACTTTCATTACTTTATCGTCACTGTGTGCGGTGATTTGCGTGGGCCAGAATTGGCAGTCTCTGGCCCAGAATGGCGGCATTGTCATACCACAGTGAAGTTAAAATTATTTGCGTTGTGGTGTTGCGGCATAAAGTGTTGGTTATATCAACACCACAATTCTCTGTATTGCAGATCGGTTGTATGATGGACCGTTATATTTTTAAAAGTACTCATCATTGTATGGCAACCATGCTGCATGTATTGCATATAGGTTGCTTAAACTCCATTTACTTTCATTTTATCTCAAACAACAGAAAATTGAATAGAACTAGGGTTAGAAGCAATAACTTGCAGATTTTGTTTCTGCAAACTAAGATATTAAGTCGCATCATTCATGACTTTAATGATTTACCATCATGAAAAGTATAGCTTAACTAAAGCCAAATTGAGGAGGTGATAACACCTGAATTCCTTTCAGCATGCGGGCAATAACAATGGGTCTTCAATCCAGAATGAAAATAAATCTGATGCATTTTTCTCTTTCGTATATACCGGGCCAATTGTTGGATATCAATAGCTCCTTTGTTTGTTGGAGTCCATGTATATCTAGTGGTCACTTATATTCAAGAAAAGAAATTGAGGTGATATTTTATTTGGGAAACAGACTTTTGTGTGATTTTACACCCCTGGCTTGAAAAGCAGATGGGTAATTTACGATAGCGCGCATGTCTGCATGTATGTGTATGTATGTGTATGTGTGTGTTCAAGTTTGGTTAGGTTTTCGTTTTTCACGTCTCCTTCGAAAAAGTTTAAGTCCAATTTACACTAGACTTGGGTTTAAGGTGCAATAGGGGTTCCTTCATGTGTGGATGATGTCAAAGGTCATGGAACAAGGTCAAAGGTAATCTGAGGTCATGTTCCAGACTGCCATCTTGCCAGGGGGATGATGCAAGTTTACTTGCAGTATTGTTGAAACTTATAATTAATTTTAATAATAATAATAATGTAGACTTATAATGCGCACAGATCCACTATAGGAGCTCAAGGCACAAATACAACTTACACTACAATTACACAATACAAAGAACACTACAGTTAAGTGACCAGAACAGCCTACAGAAATCACACACTTATGACAAAGCTTGATACATCAAATGAGTTTTTAAAGAGGTCTTGAATTGAGCCAAAGATGTGCTAGATCTGACATGAACTGGTAAGGCATTCCAAAGACGTGGAGCAGCAATTGAAAAAGCTCTGTCCCTCATGAATGTTTAGAACAAGAGAGAAGTGACATGGTACTGGAACGAAGCCTGCGAGGTGGGGTATATGGTTTGAGAAGACATAACATGTACCCTGGTATCATATTATTCAATGATTTGAAGACTATCAGTAACAATTTGTACACAATTCTATAACCAACTGGCAACCAGTTTAAATCTTTTAAGACAGGGGTGATGTGAGAAGATTTTCTGGTTAACGTCACTAAGCATGCTGCAGCATTTTGAATGCGCTGGACATGTGCAATTTGATCCTGAGGAAGACCGAACAAAAGCGAGTTACCCATATCAAGACGGGAGGTTATAAAAGTGTGGACAATTTGCTCAGCTGCATGAGGATTCAAATATTTTCTTATTCTACCAATGTTAAGTGGAATGAAGCGGAGTGAACTATGGACCACAGTCTGAATCCACATCTCAATATATATAAAATAGTTCCAAAAATAATTACATGCACTTTGCACCCACTCTGTATCATATGCGTTATTATGTCAAAGGATTAAAGCACATAATACAAAGTAGGTGCGAAGGGTATAATGCAGTTGTGCCGAAAAGGTTTATAGCCATTTGACTCTAAAATTTTAGATAAGATTGGTGGTAGCCTTTTGTACAATAGAATAAAAATAAAAATCTGCTACTGTAATAGTTATATTATAAAATCAAAGAATTCTTTACAATTAGAATGCCTTTTATTTATGTACTACATTGAGTTCACCATTGCTATGACATAGCATAGCATAGAATGTCTCGATCACAGGCAAAAATGTCCAAGGGCATGCGTATCTGTCATTTTCTTCCCGATTTTTCCGTCCTGTGTTATGCAGATAATTGCTGTAAGAAAATGTCATGATTTCGAATTATGCTCACTGTGATTAAAAACAGAATGGGCATGATGCAGACTTGTAGTACTCGAGTACGAATACAATTTGTGTACTCGTACTCATGCTCAGACCTGGGTACTCATACTCATACTCAGGCATAAGTACTCATACTTGTACTTGTGATTTAAAATTTTGCTGTACTCATACTCATACTCAGGACTAAATACTCAAGAACTCAAGGGTCAAGAACTTAACCGTATTCATATACTTGCATTTGAGCTTTCTGATTTTCTTTCTTTTCAAAGAACAATGGAATTAACCAGTATTGTGCATACCATTGATTCATTGATTCCATGCCTTTTCCCTCAAATTTTATGAAATGCACACAATATCTGCTGGCAAATTTGTCCAAAATTCAGGTGTCCCTAAAAAAATCAAAGGTACTGATTTTTTTCCTGATGTAAAGCTTTCCATCAAAAATATCCCCACCTGAAAGGATTGAGCTGAGAAATGGTCCTTTGGTACAAAAATTGTGAAATTTCTAATTTCGTATAGGAGAAAATACAAAATTCAGCCTATGTTTTATATTGAAATATAAGCAAATCAAAATCACTTTTTTTCTCTCTCTTTTAAAAAATTAAGACATTTCTGTAGCCAAATACAAGGTAAGAAATCTATTGAGTGTCTAGTATATGAATCTACTATTATGACATAGTATTTGGGTGGTCTCAAAATCTCTCGTTGCACCTTTAATTCAAACTATGACAATTTCTGCTTCACACAAAATTCGTTGAAACAAGTATTATCACTCAGATTTCGGATTTAATGGCTGTGAGTACATTTTTGCGACTGCATTTTAGGGAAAGCATTTACTGGGCTGTCACAAGTCACATGGATATTTTGTCTCACAATTTATTAATATATATAGCCTCAAAATGCTGATTAAATATGTTATTGGTGTAAAACGGCTGCATTTTCTCCATAATTATTATCAGAATTAATGTGTAGAGCATGAATATTTGAAATACAATTTCAGAGTATTTTGGGTATTTCACTTAATTTGTTGATAAATTTATATTTATTCATTCGGAGATAATTGGTGGTAACATATACTGTACATTAGCATTGTGTTGTACCATAGATTAGCTTTAACAATTAACGTCAATTGCAACGTCAAAAGAGATTATCTTTCTTACTTGTGAAATTGATATTGTAAGCATATTGAATAACAAGCCCAAAATAAATTTCTAACATGCTAATTTCCAGAAAGCCAGAAGGGAAAAAATATGGTAAAAAAAATAAAATATATATACCAACATTTTTTTGTCATGTTTTAAGGAGTGTACAGCTTGGCCTATCTGATTCCACACCACTAAATAGATCTGGTCTGGCACCCTCTGGCCAAAAAATGTTTGGGAAAAAGGTAAAAAAAGTGACAGGTCTAAGTTAAAATTTAAAAATAGTAGAAACTGGAACTTCCTGGACCATATTTTGTGTTAGAAATTATTTTAAAGATACAAATCAGCACAATATCAAAACAAAAAAGTGTGTGAGGCTTACTATTGAGTAATTACAGTACTAATTTTACACCCACCCCATAGGAATATTTTGACTAGAAGCCACAGTTTCAGAGGGGATCGGAACTCATCCTTGTCTTCATGCTTCAGTAGCTCAAAAAATCTGTGGTCAACTTATGGATTCTTCTTGCTGAATGGGATGTAGAGTTCTAGCAGTCCAAGGTAATGCATAATTTGTAATGAGAAATTGACCTTTTAATCGGGGCCATTTTGGACATAAACCAATGGCAATTTATCTGGTTATGTGCAAACATCTGTACCCCTAGTGGTAACTATAATGTAATAACAGTTAAAGGTCCTGCTGGAGCTAAGTTTGAAACTGCTCTGATTCTTTTCAAAAATGTGTCAATGTCAAATCATTGTATATGAATATATATTTATCCATCAAATGTTATGCCTGCATCTAGATAATGAGCAACTTTAAGCCCAAATCTGTGAAACACTATTTCTTCTGCAAGGAAGATGCTATGATCACAGAACTTGCTCACAAAAACTCTTGCATCAACCAATCTTGTACATATTGTAGGAGAAAACAGGCCCCTACTGCCCATGTCGTTGAGCGTGTTTCTATTGAGCAGACGGAATTTATCCAGATAAAATTTATCCGGTTGATACTGGTGCATAGCCGATAGTGCGAAGTTTTCCGGAAAATGCGTCCGACCATCACAGGCTGTTATTTTACCAGCTAACAAGTCTTCTGCACAGGTCAACCGCATTGTATTGTGGGTTTGATCTCACTAACTTGTGCTGCAATATTTTTGTATAGGCCACTTCCATTTTCTACTGATATAAATTTATTGAATATCAGCCTCTCCCATTCTGCAATCAGTGCTTAAGTTGCCTTGGATGTACAAAGGAATGCTGGAGTATGTGCTGCAATATTTTTAGCCATGATAACCCTTTTTAAAAAAGGAATGTAAAATCAGAACTCATGGGAATGACATTAGAAAAATCCCCAGATAAAAATCACCACGAATACAAATTGATGACCCATGTGTTGCCATTTTCTGGTTTCTCGCCGGTATGCACACTTTACTGGAATGGTGTGGGTTTCTATTGACGTTAACCGGATAATTTCCCTGGCATTATCCTTCCAAAAGAAGGATAAATGCCAGTGGAAAACTTTCTTCAGTGTAATTAAGAAAATGCCAGAGAACGACTGTTCCTATTGAGTCAAGTTAATCCCTCTGCTGGTTTAAGCTCGAAAATTGGTCTCAGTAGAAACACACTGCGTGTTTCTACTGAGCAGTGATTTGCGGTAAATACTAAAAATGCTACTAATTGGGTAGGGATAATGTATAAAGAGGTTAAAGGCTGACTCAGAGATTTCAAAATAATAATTAAAAACAGTCAACTAGAACTAAAGATAGTAACCTAAAATGCACAATTCCAAAGTTTGAGATGCATCTGATTTTTCGTTTTGATGCAGTAAACACTTATGTATAGTATTACATGCCATAGGATACTGTGTATAACAAAAATTCCGGATCCGGAATTTTATAACAAAGTTGTGATTTTCTATAATTATGAAGGACTTCGATTTGAGCTTAGGTATTTCACACAGTGATTAGTACATTGACAAGCCTTATATATATGCAAAAAGCACAATTTGTTTGAAAATTGAGGGCGCCCTCCTCAGGAAATCTCTGAGTCAGCCTTTAACATTTTGCCATTTTTTTCTGAAGCTATTGCAGCCAAGCCTGGGCAAACAGGCTCCCATGGGTCTGTCATTAGGTGGGAAGGTATCAAAAATATCAGCAATGCAGACGAAGGTCCGCGTTTTGCAAAATCTGTGTCTACAAAAAAAGTCGCATTTTGTCACATCTTTTTGTCTACAGTCTTTATTGCAGGCAAATCTGGGCAAATTTTAAGAGGGTAAAAGCCCATGTCATTCATGCTCCTGGGAGTGGGGTGCATCCTTGGGTCTGTCAATGGGTGTCAAAAGGTTCAACATTGCATAGAAAGGTGGACTTTTGCCATATCTCTTTTCCTACAGAAGCTATTGAGGCCAAACCTGTATTCCTGTATTCAAGACTGGTGACCCAAGTGATCCCAGTATAACTATAGACCAATCTCCATTCTTGCTGTAGTATCTAAGATTGCAGAAAGAGCTGTTTTTGACCAATTGTACAAACATTTAAATGATAATGATCTAATTAACATTAACCAATCAGGTTTTCAAGCTTCTCACTCAACCTGTTCAACCTGTTAATTAACATCACTGAAGATTGGTATAATGAAATTGATAAAGGTAATTTAATTGGTCTTTGTATGCTTGATTTAAAAAAAAACGTTTGACACAGTAAACCACACAATTTTCTTGAATAAACTTAAACTTTATGGATTAAGTAAGCACAGTATTAGATGGTTTGAAAGTTATCTCTCTGGTCGTACTCAATGTACTTCCATAGATGATACTCTATCTGACTTTTGTAACATTACTTGTGGTATGCCTCAAGGGTCAATTGACGGACCACTTGCCTTTTTAATTTATATTAATGACTTGCCTAAATATGTTAAACACTGTAAAGTTAATATGTATGCTGATGATACCATAATTTACTTTTTATCTAATTCAACAACTGATATAATTAACTGTTTAAATGAAGATCTTGATATAATCAATAACTGGCTGCAAAGTAACAAACTTAGTCTAAACAGTAGCAAATCTGAATTTATGATAATAGGGTCTAGACAGTTGTTATATTCTGTCAAGAAGCATTGATAGTGCTTCTGGTTACAATCATGGTGTGAATATTACGACAGTTGATGAATGTAAACATCTCTGAGTAATTATTGATAGTAACTTTTCATGGAATCATCAAATAATCATGTGTCGAAAAAATCTCTAAAAGTATGTTTCTGTTAAAGAAATGAAACTTAATTCAACTATCCCCAAAGATATTTTGAACATGGTTTATAATACAATTGTACTTCCACACCTTGAGTATTGTAAATTAGTTTGGGGAAAATGTGGTTAAAAGCGTAGCTAATAGGTTACCAATTATCCAAAACAGATCTGCTCGCATTATTTGTGAGCTCCTTGGATTCTTCAAGCTCCTAGTTCTTGATCAACTTAGCTGGAAAACACTGTCAGAATAGGCATCAGTACAATAGCTCAATTGGATTTTAAAATTTTGAACAATCTTGCACCTCACATATCTTCTTTCAGTAACATTTTACATTATAAAAATATGATTTACGCAAAGTCCAAATCATCTTCATTCCGCACCACGTGCACGGTCTTATTCTACGTGCGCTACTCTCGAATGTATTAAGTAAAGCATCCCTGCTAACCGTATCAACAGGACTCTCGCGAGTGGCTCCTAAAACCACTACAGAGTGACGCAATCTGTTTCTATCGCCATATAGTTTTACAAAGTTTGTTTATATTTGCAATTCTACTAGAGCATGTTATGATCTTGTGACATGTAAGCTATTTTGTATTTGGGCAAGAGTTTACTTTCCTTTGCATGTTTAGTTTTGTAATTTGAGCCTTTTTTCTTTTTCACACAGGTCATGTTGTTGACTGGTTTATGTGATTAATCACAAATCAGGGCTGAACTCTCAGTCAATGGGCAAATGAGTCTGTCCAAAATTTGGGGTGAAAAATGCCAGTATCATACTCGGCATGATATTAGGTCGCAGTCAATGAAAGAAAATGAGGCAGCGCATACTTCGTAGTATTTGTGTACCTCAAATTGTTGGGGTTCTTCTGGCACAAAAATGTCTACTGAGATGCCACATGCAGTCGAGTTATCAAGACATGCTCTGACGTTGGTGCGGATATCTGGCTGTAATCATTGTGGGTGCTCATATGTGTGTTGAGGTTTTGTGGCATGGAACCTTCTGACGATTTGTGTTGCGGTAATCCACAAGATCGCTTCAAATCGCTACAAATATATTGGTAGTTGGTTTTTTGAGTGTGTCTGATATGGAATTTGGAACATTTATCATACTTGAATGTTTTGGAACATTTATCATAAACCCTTCAGTTCTGTCAAATCCTGGAACAATGCGGGGTTTTTCGGAGATTATGGATTTTGTGCAGCTTTCGGCTTCTTGTATTTCTGTTGTGTGGCGACAATGACTAACCTGGTTGGTAGTGCTTTCAGATTCAGTCGTTGCTCAAAATCAACATTCGAAATATTTCATAAACTGTTTGGAGGAGGAAGGAAAACCGTGTGTCTTTTGATGACCTTCTGGTTGCTGCCACTATTTGTCCTCACTCCTGCTGTCATCCTGCAGAAATTTGGGTATGAGTCAAGGAAGCTCACTTGTAACATTAATCCGAGATAACAATTCATTTCTTTGTTTTTCCATTCTTTGTTTCCGTGCTTTTGTCTTTTGCCTGCCTCCTCAATCATTAATTACAATTCTTCTATCTCTGCATCCTACGTAAGGAGTTAGCAGAAATTTGGGTATGACCAAAGCGCTCATATGCAGTTTATCCTCGAGCAATGATTCATCAGTCTTGTTTCCGTACCTCTTGTCTACAGCCTGACTGCCCTAACATTAATATATTGGCATTCGTCTATCTCTGCATTCTACTAAGATGTTAGTAACGCAAAGACCAGAAAAGGCAAGTGCCAGCGAGAACATTCCAGCAAGCCATAGCGAATTCGTGAAATTGTATTGTTACAAATACCCCGTCCATGATGATTCGCTTTTTCGTTTTCTTCTTATCCCGACATGTCCTTATACACACGCCAATAACACACTCCCCAACGTGATTGATCCAGTGTGCAAAGAATTATGACTGTGAATTCCCTGCTCGTTCCCTGTTGGTTTTTGCAAACTGTCTAAACCCCCTGGTGTATGCAGTGTCCAAGCCACTTCCGAAAAGGCCTTTCGGATAACTGACGTGGAAACCGGCCCCAAACACTACAATAACCCGAGGACTGTGTCAGTTGGGTCCAAACGTGAATTTGAGAATGCGTAAACAAAAAATCAATTCTATGCATTTCTAATTACTTCAAACCGGAAATATTTATCACTCTGAATGATCTATATTAGGACAAAACCGGACAATTTTCTCAATCAAGTAAGTACCCGAGAGATATATTCAGTATTTTTACAGTTTTGAATGTTTTGTGGCTTGATTAAGCACCTGAGATCCTGCGACACCAAGAACCTCTTTTTCCTGGGGGGGGGGGGGTCAAACGGGGCTGGCGCCAAGTGAATTTTGGGGGGGTGGGCAAAATTGAATCTGGGGGAGGGGTGTGCAAAATATCCAAATTTTGGAGATTTAATGTAACAAATTAAAAAAAAAAAAAAAATTGGGTGAATTTTTTGTTTCCCTAATTGCTAATTTTTGGGCAAAGTTTCGTAATTTTTCTTTTGGCCTTGGGGGGGGGGGGGGGTGGGGGGTGGGGGGGGGGGGGTTTTGGGGGGGGGGTGGTGGGGTTGGTGGGGGGGGGGGTGTGTTGTGTGGGGGGGGTGTTGGGTGTGGGTGGGTGTTTGTTGGTTTTTGTGGTAGTGGGTGGAACTGTGTTTGGGAGAAAAGTGGGGGTAAACTGTGTAAGAAAAAAATTTAGGGGGACAATAGATGGCCCCCCCTACTAATTCCGCAAAAACACCCCCCCCCCTCGGAGTGGCCCAGTTCCCAGAAATGCACCCCCGCCCGCACATTGCATTCCCCCACGCATGCGCCACCGCGCCCGAGCCGATTGGCCCTTCCCCCCTAGGGAAAGCCCTCGGAGCCCTCCTCGGGGGACCTCTTGGCGTTGATTGTGGGGCCGACCTGCCGGGGCGCCTGGGTCCGCTCCAGCCGGGTGGGCAACACGTGGGTAGGCCAGCAGCCCCCCGGCTTGGGGGGAACCTCCCTCTGCCGCCCCCTGTGTGGCGGTGCAGCCCTGACCCCTTTTGATGCCTGTATACGCGCCTCCCTGGGCTTGTTAGGAGCTCCCCTTTGGGCCGCTCAATTCGGGTTGTATGCTCTTTCCCAGACGCTTGGTTAATTTTCGGGGACAAGAATTGTTTTTTGTTTTTTTATCCGAGAATTATTGGGGGAGGTCGCTTTCTTATGTTATTTTGAGGGGTGTGTGGTGGTTTTGGTTGGGTTTTGTTTGTTTGATTTTAGTATGTTGTCCCTAATCGACAGTGGCCTTTTTTGCCCCCCCCCCATTCCAATTTATAATTTTGGGATCAAAATGGCCAAAAAGGTCAAATAGTCAAAATAGGTAAATCAATCATGTGTGGCATTCTGTTAGCAAGCTGTTTCATGAGAACACGTGAGTGTACATCCCAAGGGAATACAAGAGGAGGATTGATTGCAGAGCCCCCAAAATTTCAATTTGCATATGTCTATCTATGTCAAATTGGCCCAAAAACTCATAATAATTGGGGTCCCCCAAAAAATCCATACAATGCCTTCCTTCGCAACATCATAAGGAATATGTGTAAGTTTTCTTCCCAAGAACTCTATTAAAGTGACATGAAGGAGATTTTTTTAGGATACAATTTCTCTCAAAGTGTCATCAGCTTGCACTGAATCCTTTGTAGACCACCTACTTAGAATTTTCTGAAGGTTTTATTTGACAAACAGTGCAAAGAAAACGCTCAAACCTTGTTTTGAAACTTGACTGCTATCGTAATCTCTTTCCCCATAGAAAACCATGCTTTGTACTTTCTGTCGTGCACGCCTAAACTACTAAATCATCATAAATATGGGGGCGTATTCGCTTATTCACTTCAGGTGTGAGCTAATACAGTGTAAGCATTCCAAATGAATTTAAAAACCAGGTTCGATAAAAATGGGGGCGCTTCTTCCTGGAAATCTCCTCAGGTCTCTTTAACTCAGAAGTAGTACTCATTTCAATTGACACGTTTTAGGGTCAAAAAGGACAAACAGTTCAAATTTGTCCAAAATTAGGTCAAAATGGCCCAACAAGTTCAAATTTGGTCCAAAAATATAAATTTAGTCATAACACTCTTTTCTCTCAAAAAGACTTAAAGGAACATAATTCAGTTACTTCCCAGGGACAGTGAATAAGTAAATAAAAGTGCTATCGCCTTTTCAAATGACACATTTTGGGGGGTTAAATGTCCAAAAAGGTAAAATGGTCAAAATATGAAAACGTCATAATTGCCATTTTCTAACATACTCAATGGAATAAATTAGGTGGATATGTGCTAGGTAATCCAATTTACCCATTTGGAGTCACGTTGGGCTAAGATCAAAATGAACTCAAGATTGGGGGAATCTCAAGTATTTTAAGGTCAAATTGTCAGAAAACTCAACTTAAACTAATGATTGATAAATGCTAATGAATGCAGCAATATTTTTCCTTAAGGTTTTTGTTGATCCATTAATTTACAATCCTCAGATAAATAGGTATTGTTCTATTCCTGGATATTAGCTCCTCTTGCCCTATTGTCAAATTGTTAATCAGGCCATAGTTCATATCGCCAACATTAAAAGGAAGGGGGATGGCCCCGATTTAAGGAGATGAACGTTTTTCAGCTTTATAGATTTGCCTTCTCTCAAAACCGCATTGTAAAGTGTCGCGCCGATATTTTTACTCCGTTTTTGATGCGAGATCTAAAAACTTTATTTGTAGCACATATGTATTACTCTGTGAAAATTCAATATTGGTCGAGCCAAAATGGGTTCACATTGTTTCGCTCATAGCCCAACTTCCAAACCAAACCACCTTTGGCTCTAAGATTTCACAGGGTAAATGGAGAAAAATATTAGATTTCTTCTGATACCGAAATTTGACCACTTCCCGGAAAATCTGGAGCTTCCTGGGACAGCTATTAGTGATCTGGGCCAAGGACCTTTAAAGTTTGAAAATGAGTTGGCCATTATAATGCACTTTTCTTGGAGGGAGCAATGAAATCAAAAGTTTGGTTTATAATGGTTATATCTCATGATTTGTAGTGATTTGAGAGCCATAGTGATAGTTTTTACTATCACATGGCTTGAAAATAAACATTAGATCAGGATCTAAAACCAATATTGACTGCCTAAATTTGTGCAATAGGAAAAATATATCATTCGATCAAATTTTGACTGTTCCTTTCACTCGGCGTCGGCCTCGTGAATAGAAAAGTTCAAATTTTGACCTTCATGATATATTTTTTTTTTACTATCACACTCTTGGGCATTCAATATTTGTATATTATTATGCCTCATTATGTTTAAGAATTATAAATAAAAAAAGAAAAATTAAAAAAAATACTAAGAACGCACTCTATACGCATCCGATGTTTATTATTTAGTTTTCATTGAGACTGTGTCCCTCCTCTTTCCATTGATCTCAAAAAAAAGTACCAACATACCTAGTAGCGTCAGAATGACGTCAATCAATTCATCGAGTCTGCAAAATTGTCCCGAATTGGTATTTTCCCCAGAAAATCTATAGGCGAAATCCAATTTTGCGCTGAAAAAGTTGATGACAAATGGCTATTTTTCTAAAAAACAGGCCTATTCACAAATGCGGGTTAACTTTAATCCAGTGTTAAAGCAATATAGCACAAATGATATAGAAAAAAAATAAAAAAAATTTTTCTAACAAATTTTAATTTTTTACATTGTTTGCCATTGGTACTGGCTAGTTAAATGCATACCTGTGAATGGTTAATCTCGAAAATGTCGTGCTCACAAACTGAAGGAATTTTGTAATTAGAATAATTATTATCGGGAATCCCGATAAAATTCAACGGCTGCTGGAAACGGCCTTCCAATTTGAATAGGCCAGGATAGAATCGCTGCCATGTACGATCTACGCCTCATCCATTATTTGTTTTAATTATTGTTGCAGGGCAAGTCAAAGTAGAGGTTATTTTCTCAAGTTTGCCACTATTTTCATCATGAATGACTAAGAAAAGGGCATTTCCAGCCTTTTCTGCCGGGAAGTCCAATCGGGGATCCAATTCTTATTACAAAATCTCGTTTATTTTATGATAAAGACGCATTTTTATTAGCATTTTCTCGTTCTCAGGGTAGTTTTGTTTCCTTGACAACCGCCAAAACGTAACTGTGCCAAACTATCAAATTTTGAAAAGTGGGGGGGGCCTTCAAAATTTGCCATTATTGCTTTAATTTTAAACCAAAACCCTGTTTATAAATTCCATAGAGATAACGTTAATTTAACCCATGATCGTGGTTTCACTCTGTTTAAAAACCCTTTGTTAAAGTTAACCCCCTTTTTGTGAATACCGTTGATTAGATATTTATAGTTAAACTGTGCAAATATTTTGCATTTCAACAAGCACCATAAATTTCCTCGTGTGGCAACCACCTCCCTTTTACCCTTCGTTCGACTTTGACGGCATACACTCACCACTGTGAAGGTACTATCTTCACAGTTTCCCCCCTAAAATGACCAAAAGGATGAGAGAATGATTTCCTAAAAGCTTTTTAATGCAAGCTTTGGCATGGGCGCAGTTGAAAATATTTATTTAAATGTTGTTTAGGGTTAAATCAACAGGTCCAGAACAGCATTTGGTAAAGAAAGCACCCGACTGGTAAAAACAGTCACTGTCCAATTTGGTCGTATAGACAGTTGGTTTAATAAATGGTCCCAAATGGTCACTCTTCTACTCTCCCTTCTCCTACATGATTGAGTAACATTATTAAAGTTCTTGTGCCTTATCTATATTTCAGTATTTACTAATGCTTAAATCCACCCAGAACCACACACTGGCCCTGTGAATCCCCCACAAGCTTGATGATCTTTTTAAAATCTGTTGAATATTATCAAACGCAGGTCCAAATTTAAAGCAATAGCAGCCCTATAAAACCATCAGAACCCTTGATAGAATCACTGTGTATGTCACAAACACTACACATAATACTAAACTTACCAAAAAAGACTTGTTCATTATGCCTATAAGAATAAAATCTCCGCGGAAGTAAAAATTATTTACATTTCCAATTGAAGAACCAGATATAGAGGAGAATATCAATTTGCCTCTATCGAATAAATTCAAGGTATAAAACTAATTTCTAAGAAAATGTATGTGGTCCTTGTGTTCATGCCGAAAGCGAATAATTCAAAAGAATTTTATTATTGTGAATTATTAATTTTATTTTTATTCAATATAGGTCGGCTATTCTAATGTAATAGCCCTAAGAAATATATATTAACTATATAAAGATTATAGTTTAAAAACTCATTAAAAAGTAATTTAGGCTGATTATAAATGTCCATTAAACTTAACATCCGAGACCTAGAAAAATAACACACCCTAGCCCTAACAACTATTTTTGGAAATAATTCAATAGAAACATATAAATCTAGGGTAATGAGTAAAATATGGACAACGTCAAACACGTTTTATAACTGGTATTCCCATGTTTAGTTGCTTTTGATAAATTTGGGTAAATTTTAAAATTCTTTTCCCCTTTCGCCCAAATCTATACTGTTGGCTAGCATTCTATATACCAATGTTTACTTAATTATATCCGGGATGTAAATATTTATTTTGACCTTATGTGCAAAAAGAAACATAATGTAAGAGTAGACAATTGATACGTTTCTTTAGTCACAAAACTCCACAATTTAAACTTGATTTTGATCAGTTTTTGATTGATCGATTTTGTCCCATCTATTCCATTTTGACTCAAAATTCTAATAAGTTAAATACTTGCACTCTTTTTCACACCTGATGAAAGTCAACCCTATATGACCTACTTGTAAAAGAGGGCATTCATGGATTTTGGCCATTGCAACCAAAATCTGTCATTAAGAGCCAACTAAGCTTTATATTCATTTATATGACACCTTTGGATGTAAGTGATTTTGACCATTTTGGAACAATTTTAACTGATTTTGGTCTTTTGATCCATAAATATGAAAAAAGTATGACAGATCACAAAGCTATATACTTATTGACGTTTCCTTGAGATATAACGGCAAATGTTTCCTGGAATGTGTTGAAGAAACAAAAAAGGTAGTTGGACTGAGGTTTTTTCAATTTACCCAAAATTCTATAAATCGGAATGGGCTTCCATTTTATCCACTTAAATAATGACTCCTTTGCAGGTGGAGTGTACATGTTCTAATCAATTATTAATAAATGAATGATTTCGACTTATTTAAACCTATTTTTTTTTTTTTGGACCTTGTTGATTCCTTTTTTGGCCATTTTGAAACCCCAAAATTTATGGAATAGGCTTCCATTTTCCCTTAAATATGACTCCTTTGAAGGTAAATATGCATGTTTTCCTATCGATTTATTTTAAGAAAGGAAGTATGTTTTGACGATTTACCTATTTGGATGGACATGTTTTACCTTTTTTGGCCTTTTGAACCCCAACATTTATAAATTGGAATGACTTCCATTATATTGACGTTAAATATGATATCGCTTTGAATGCAAATGGACATGTGCGAGAGATTATTTGAAGAAAGGGGATGCCTTTCAACTGATTTAACCTATTGTTTGACAATTTTGACCTTTTTTGGGCCATTTTTACACTAAAATTAAAAATGTAGAAAGGCCAAGCACCCCATACGTTGATGAACATCCCATGGTGTATGAATCCACTAGGTGGACCTTTGTAACAACCAACGCCGTCCAAAGTCATATTTTGTGGTCTTTTTTTTGGCCGGCCGTCTAATAGGGTTATATGATGTATTAGCCAATCATAGACATGATAAGACAAGCTTACCGCTTGTTAGACATACAGACAGCCCCCTTTTGATGGTTTCTCAGAGGTTAAAAAAATTTACCTGGCTTTGTCATGTAGGAACCATTCCGAAATGGCCTGTAAAAGGTTGTAGAACCTCAGGAGGTTAATTCACAGTTTCACATAGCTTACATGAGGTCAACAATATTTCTTGCATCTTTCAAAATTTTGCATATTTTAATTCAAATGCAAAAAGCTTGAAAAATGAAAACATTGCAAACATTTTCTGGTCTATAATAGAAGGGATATTTCAACAGCCAGTGTGGGATTTGTAATTGAAATGGCATACAATCTGAGGAAATGGTGACTTTCCAGCAGTAGAAACAGCAACAGCAGAAAACAATTTAGTCTATGAAGTGCTGTAGATGTGCTGTAAAATAGAGACAAGATGACATTTAAAAGATGTACGTAGCTTTAGAAACTTTAAAATAAGTGCAGTTATTATTTTACACACTAATCTTAAAGGTTGACTCAGAGATTTTGAAATATAATTTTTGTGTAGTAATTAAAAATAGTCATCTAGAACTAAAGATAGTTACCTGAAATGCTTAATTCCAAAGTTAGAGATGAATCCGATTTTTCGTTTTCATGCAGTAAACTTTTATGCACAGTATAATCATACCATAGCACAGTGGGCCAGATTTCTCGATTTCGGTCAATAATTAATAACATCGCTACCTTTGAGAGTTTGGCCATAAAATTTGGTGCTGACTGTTATTATGCTGTCAGATTAACCGTTTTATCCATACAAGGTGTCCCCAAAAAATCCAACCTCTCGATATCGATCAATAATTAATAACATCTTTACCATTGAGAGTTTGGTAATCAAATTTGGTACTAGGGTTTTTTAGTGATGCTGAATCCTAATCTGGCTGCTATTATGCTGTCAGATTAACCGTTTTATCTATACAGGGTGTCCCAAAAAAATCAACCACCAAAGCGCCCTCGTTTTGATACCTTAATTTGCATATATGTCAAATATTTTAAAAACATTTATAAACTGCAGATCATTAGCTTTTAAAAACCGAAAACAGCTTTCAGATTGGGTGCAAAATGGTTGAACTGAAGCCGTTTAAAGACAATAACCGAAATGATATTCTATCGGGCAATACTTGCAGATGGTAAAGGACCACAGACTCGCAAACAAAATCATTAACAGTTTATAAACAAACATTTCTCTTGATAAAATATTTGATACTTAAATATCAAATATCAAAATATCTCTAGATAATGCTATCTAAGTCATAAATAATAGTACACTCTTTACATGGTTTGGATTTGATATATGAACTGAACATATCTGTGTGGCTTCACTTGCACCTAAACAGAATGTAATTGCAACAAAATTCATATTATGTGTAAACCTCTGTAAAATCGGGTAATTTTAACCATAGGCCAAGAGCATTAGTTATAACCTGGAAATAGCTCATAACAAGCTGCATTTTTCAGGATAGGTCCAGGAATATGAGTAGAATAACATACTAAAGTCCCAAAGAATCCCCCTGGAGCTCTCTCCAAAATCCAAGATGGCGTCCAAAATCGCCGCCATTTTCTATTTTTATCAAAACTTCCATCCAGACAAGTTGGAAATACAAACAAAGTGTCTATATATATATATATATGTTTTAAGGCACAGAGAATCTAAAAAATCATTATTTTTAGACTTAAAAACTCACAAATATCCCAAACTAAGATGGCGTCCAAAATTGCCGCCATTTTCTGATTGTATCATAGCTTCAAAAGGTCGGCAAGTTAGAATTACAAATCAAATGTCTAAACATATGTTTTAAGGCACAGATAATTTATATTATTAGCAACGTCGCAGTCCTTGGGCTTGCTAGATGGGCTGTCCACAAACTGCTTTAGGTTCAAGGTAGAGGATGACCATTGCTCAGACCATATGTCATTGATCCAGGATGATCGATAGGGATACTGTGACTGCAGGGTCATGGATTGGGTAGCAAGTGAAGTGGGGGATTAGGCTACCAGGTTCATCACACTTCTCTTCTTGGCGAGCTTGATCATCTGAAAGTTCCTCCTAAAGTTTAGAGGAGATACGCCGACAGAATTGTAAGATATTCTACAGGCGTCGCCAAAAGGCACTAACAAGTCTCATTGCATCATTCAAAAGGACATCAATCTTGTGTGAGTGTACACTGTGACTCTATATTGGTGCAGTGTATTCAGCAGTTGAGTATGCCAAAACAACAGTTGTTGTATGTAAAGTGTCGAAAGATTCCCGGGGAAAGATGCACCCCTCCAGTTCCTGCGAGCCTTCTGAGGAGATTGGCACGAGACTGCGTCTTGGCAGCGACTGCCTTGGTGTGTTGATGGAAAGTAAGGCTGCTGTCCATTACAACACCAAGGTACTTCGGTGTTGGGTCGTGTGACAGTTTATCTCCATCTAAAGTGATGTTAAGTTCTCTTTTTGCGCATTGATTTGCAAGGTGAAAAACAGAGCTGACGGTCTTGGATTTGCTGAGTTTCAAGTGTCATCGGTGATGAATTGGCTTACAGTGATTAAGTCTTTCTGCAACACCATTTCTAAGGCCTCAGAAGAATCAGCAGCCATTCCAAGTGCCGTATCATCTGCGTAGGAATACTGTGAACAATTTCTCTTTGGCATTTCTGAGATGTAAATGTTGAAAAGACTGGATGCCAGGACATAACCTTGTGGGACACCATTCCGAAGTTTGCGCTGCATTACCCATTTGATATCTCCAGGACGAAAGATCTGTCTTGGATGAGCAGCATTATGAACTTGTCAAGCTTGACATCAGGGAAGGCTTTGGATGCCAGACTGTATCATACGCAGCAGTTAGATCTATGAAGACTAAAGACAAAGTATCCCAAGCTATCACAGTATGTAGAAACTAAATGATTTCTATAGTTTCTCCGATGGCAAGCTGAATTTCATGAATGTTGAAGACTGTTAAAGGATTGGTGGGACAATATGTACATATCTGTAGTAGATAATAGTAGTCGCCCGATACACCAACATGACAAGTTAGTGCCCGAACCGATGACAATAACTGACAGCTCTTCTGACTCTGCTATAGCTTGAGTTGTTGATACAATTAACGTGTCTGTATCTGCTTCTGCCGGCTTTACGGAGATGAGGAGTTAAGGAGTTGAGAATGATCTGGCTTAAGGGTTAACTGTTTGACAAACCCCTCAGCTATGTGAGTGGCATTCTGGTACTGTTAAAAAGCCTAAGGGCACTTTAAAAGTTCTCTAATGTGATCTTTGTCTATGCAACCTATAAGGTGTACTCATCAAGATGCCAAAGAGGGCTGCGCAAGTAAGAATGTTAGCACAAAGGATGAAAAAAGAGAAGAGGCACAGCCTGAAGGTCTATTCCTTTATTATCGGGCATATGTTGCCAAGGTAAGACATTAGGTGGTGACATTACCTTAGATGGACATTACTTTTAGATGGTGGGGCGTGCCTATCTACGCTGTATTTTTCGTAACCACGTCAAGGGGGAAGACAAAACCCAGTCTGAAATAATGAAAAATTACTAAAATCTAATAACTGTCTTCTTTGCCTAATAAAAGCTGCTCAGTCTCTTGAAAATGAATAAAATGTAACATCATTTTCTTTTTTCCAATATCAGTGACCAATGGATACACATAGATACAGATAAGACCATTGTTGGGAAAACTGGGCTAGCAAAAACACCCATTATTCGGCAGCTTTTCTCACTTATTACGGTGTTAAAATGATGGGCATGTGTTCATATTTCAAAAACTCTAATGTAAAATAGTTAAATGTTAGTGCATAGTTAAAGCATATGCACATTCATGATACATTTGCATATTAATTATTATCATTCATAATACGTCTATTTGTCACTGCCAATGTGCAATGGCTGCCAAAAGTTGCAACTGGGACAAGCATATGCACATTCATGATACATTTGCATATTAATTATTATCATTCATAATACGTCTATTTGTCACTGCCAATGTGCAATGGCTGCCAAAAGTTGCAACTGGGACAAGCTGGTTGAAGTTGAGGGATTCCCTGGTCAGGCTGCCACCCTTTAAGAAGTTTTGGCCTTTCTAAATTTTTATTTATTTTTTATATTCCCTGTACATTAAATCATATGTTTTAAACTCTTTATTTGTATTTCTAATATGATTGTTTGTAAAGGTT
Source organism: Ophioderma brevispina (assembly GCA_023653785.1). Classification (NCBI taxonomy): domain Eukaryota; kingdom Metazoa; phylum Echinodermata; class Ophiuroidea; order Amphilepidida; family Ophiodermatidae; genus Ophioderma; species Ophioderma brevispina. The sequence continues at coordinate 7,748 of JAMKCH010032185.1, read as the reverse complement.
AGGATAAAAGATAACAAATGGTGGTCTTTTTGGTTAACTATTAGTTTTGGGCACTGTAGAAAATGCTTTTATTAGATTCTTTATGTCTTAAAACATACGTTTAGACACTAATTTGTATTTCTAATTTGCATATGAAGTTGTGATACAATTAGAAAATGTCGGCCATTTTGGACGCCATCTTGATTTTGGGTACTTGCAAGTTTTGAACTCTCAAAATAATGACTTCATTGCATTCCTTGTGCCTTAAAACATGTGTTTGGACACTTTATTTGTATTTCTAACTTGTCTGGTTGCAAAGATACGATAAAATTGGAAAATGGCGGCCATTTTGACCACCATCTTGAATTTTGGAGAGAGCTCCAGGAGGATTTTCGGGGACTTTTAGTATGTTATTCTACTCATATTCCTAGACCTATCCTGAAAAATTCAGCTTGTTATGAGCTATTTCCAGGTTTTAGCCTATATGATCTAATGCTCTTGGACTACCAATCGACATCTGATACTGGAAGGAAGATTTAAAAAGTCTTTCTAGCTGCTCTTGAAAAATGAAGTCCATATAGTCTCAGAATGAATGAGAGACTGAAGTTCTGTTCAACTGTTTACCATTCTCTTCCTCCTACATTACCACCTTCAATTGAATTGAATACATGTACAAAAAAAAAGACACAAACCGGATTTTCCTATCTTGCGGAAAATAGTGCATATTTCCGGATTGGCAAATGCTATCACGATGAAACAAAACAAATGATTCCCAAAACAGACCTTTTTGGAGCACTTTTATTTAGACACCCTGTATTTGAAAATATGATAAAAATAAAATTATAATAATAATAATGATACGTGGAAAATTGTGAGATAATAAATAATAAATACATTCGATAGGAGTATTCAATATGAGTAATACATAACGCATAGCAATATTTTAGGATGATTGAGAGTTAGCTTTCTAGGAGCATGGCCTTGCTGTCTGCAGGAAGCTCAGCTTTCTTCGTTTTCTTTGACATGAACCTTCTCAAGGATGCAATGTATGGAGCAGAATGAGCCATTAGCCTCCGCATGAGATCCTTGTTAGTCTTCATTCGGGAGACCTTCCTAGTGAAGAACTCTCGGAAGTGTTTGACCTTCTTGTTAGACGCCTCTTGTGCCTCTTCACTTAGCATGCCAATGGGCAGCTCCTTGGACCTGACGACTTGATGCGCATGCCACAGAACCTTGTGAACACCTTGTGGCATATAATACCAATCACAGCAGCTTATATAGAGCTTGTATATTACCCTTTGAAAAAGTGTAATGCCTTGTGGGCAGCACTGCATAGGCCCTATATGTGCCCACCGCACGCCACAAGCAGTTTTTTCTTCATGAGGGGTGTTAGAAACGACCCTCTAGATCCCTGGGAGGCAGCTGGTGGCAGCCAAATTTGTTGTATCATTCACCTTTCATATAGGGCTGAACTTCAGTGGTGGTTAGAAGGGCAAAAAAAGTACTAGTCATTTTTATAACCGATGTGTGAATAAGTGATAAAATTCGACTCTTGGCTATATATGCACTTCCAATTCCAAGAAAAAGATACTGAAATTAGTTTTATGGATAAAAAGGGCAATTATAAATATATAAAAAAGACAAGAGAGTTTCCAGAGTCGTCTATTAAGGCTGTGATTGATAACAACAACTTGAAATCTGCCAAATTTTTACGCATTTTTTGGAATAAAGTACCTGAAAATTTACGTTATGTGTTTCTGTGACTTCAGTTATGTGTTTGGGGTACCCCGGGATTCCATAGAGTCAAACAATTTCAGATTTACTAATGTCTGGATGTTTACTGGGTATTGGAAACATAAAATTGACATTTTGAAGGGGTCGATTTTTGAGTTATTGACACCCCTGGCCCACTGTGCATAGGATACCGTGTATAACAAAATTTCCGGATCCAGAATTTTATAACAAAGTTGTAATTTTCTATATGAAAGACTTCGATTTGAGCTTAGTTATCTCACCCAGTGATTATTATATGGACAAACATTATGTATATGCAAAATAACATGATTTGTTTGAAAAATGAATGTGCCCTCATCGGGAAACCTGAGTCGGCCTTTAATGCTTAAAATCTCATCAATCTCATCAGTGTATGCCACCATGTTTCATGTATTGCTTATAGGTTTGCTAGATTGCATTTACTTTCACTTTCATTTAAAAATGCTGTAAATTGAATAGAAATAGGGGTAAGACAATAACTTGTGGGATTTGGTTGTGCACAAAGATAATAGGTCACATCTTGCCAAACAATAGTTCTTTAATGACTTTTGTTCATCTCCATTTCCTTAGAGAATAAATTATTAGACATAAGGTCGAAGTTATTTGAACACAGAGTAGAATGTCAATATTTTTTGTGTGTGAATAAGGAAGGTATTTTGTGTTTTACATCATGAAAAATGTAGCTCAAGCCAAACCAAGGAGGCAATAACACCCAAGTCCCTTTCAGCTGAATGGACAATAACATGGCTCTTTAATCCAGTATGCAAACAAATCTGATGTGTAATATATTGTAAGGATTTTAACCAAGATCTCACAACTTACGTATTTGAGTGTGGTGGCCTGCGACCGGCATCCACCGATCTTCAACGCCTACTGATGGAATTGAGTTTGCCGGGATTCTGGGTCATCTGACCGGAAGTTGGTGATTGGTCAGATGACAAAATGGAATCATATGCTGGAGGTAGTTGGTGTCGTCCCTTGTCTCGGTTCAGGTTGCTCCCCCTGCGCTTGATGTGAATGGCTTCCTTAACTCCTCTTTTGAACCAGTTCTGATGTGTTTTTCTCCTCCGTATATTGGGCCAATTGTTGGGCAGCAATAGCTCATTTTTTTTTGTCTAGTGGTCACTGATATTCAGGAAAAGAAATTGAGGTGGTACTTAATTCATTTTCAAGAAAATATGCAAGTTTTATTCGGGGCAACAGTGATGTGATTTTAATAATTTATAATCAATTTCACACAGGATTTTGTTTTCTCCTCTTAGTTCATGAACTACGTTGTGTTCACCGTACTATGAAATCATACTTGCACAGGTGCAATGCCATCCCGGTTGTTCCCAGGGCAGTAGGGTGAAAAAAGGCTTATTTAGCATGAATTTCCATCATTTTCTTTACGATTCCCTCCCCCCCCAAAAAAAATGAGTGGCAATCTGCCCCCTCTGCCACTCTGCTTGCTATGCCACTGCACTTGCACCAAGCCAAAAGCAGTTGCATGTTGTGTTATGCAGATAATTGCTGTAAGATAAAGTAATGATTACCAATTATGCTTACACTCATTAAATTTGGAACTGACGTGATTCACATTTTGAGCTTTTTGATTTTCCTTCTTTTCAAAGAGCATTGGAATTAGCCAGTACTGTGGTTCATCCTCTATGTAAGACCTCATGAAATTAGCCTAGCCTGAAATATTCTATAAGAGGATCAAAGGATTACAAGGATTGTACAGCTTTATTCCGAAAAAGAGTCTTTACTCTAGTCTAACTCATGAATATCTTACACCAAGGTAAGACCAGTATTGTGCATACCATCGATTGAAATTGTTTTACCTACAGGAATCAAGGATGCCTTTTCCCCCAAAAAATTATGAATTGCAGACAATGTCTGCTGGCAAATTCATCCAAAATTTCAAAGTTATGATAATTCTGCTTCACACAAAATATGTTGAAACAAGTGTTATCGGCATTCCAATTATAATAGCTGTGAGTATATTTTTGTGACTGCATTTTATGATAGGTATGAATTGGGCTGCCACGAGTCATGTGGATATATTTGTCTCACAATTTATTATTTTATAGCCTCAAAATACTGATTAAAGAGACACTCACAATTTGGGAAAATAGTGCACCCTCAAGATTTTGTCAAAAGTGATATTTTGCATGGTTGTACAGCTTTTATATATAATAGCCCTCCCCTGAAATGGTTAAGCCCAAACCAATGCCCTTATAGGTAAACAGAACAATTTTATAATAAAATAAATCCGGAATGGTTTTATTCATCAGACTTCGGAAGCTGACGGATTATGGCATTAAACACATAAAACACACACTGGAGTTGATTCCCTCGGCATCCACCCTGTTTGACCAGTTGAGGCTTTAATATCAATGAGTAACAAGTATGTGACATTCATGTAATAGACACATTTGTTGATTAATTAAAGTTATGGCAAACCCAAATCATCTGGCTAAAATTAGTGGATGTCTTTAGCCTCTTATTATTCAAAGATCCCTATGTGTTTTGTGGTATGATATTGTTGTATATAAAATATGTCTGTAATCATTTGAGAGCAAATTGAAGAAATTTCATATTTTGTTGAAAATGTGCCAGTGCCACTTTTTTAAACAATGTCATTTATTATCATATATAGCCTAGAAATGCTTATTAAATATGTTATTGGTATAAAATGCCTGCGTTTTCTCTAATTATTATCAGAATAAATATGTGTAGAGTATGAATATTTGAAATACAATTTCAGAGTATTTTGGGTTTTTCACTTAATTTGTTGATAAATTTATATTCATTTGGAGACAATCAAGTACTAATTGGTGGTAACATATACTGTACATTAGCATTGTGTTGTACCATAGATGATTGATTAGCTTTCACAATTAACGTCAATTGCAACGTCAAGAGAGATTATCTTTCTTGTGAAAGGGATATTGTAGGCATATTGAAAAACAAGCCCAAAATAAATTTCAAACAAGCTAATTTCCAGAAAGCCAGAAGGGAAAAAATGTGGTAAAAAGTGTACTAAATATCCCTGAAAATCTCCCTTGTGCTAATTCATGAATAAGAGAGTATGGTCTGTAGAGGGTGCCCCATAAGTTGGGCCACCTTAAAAATAAAATATATATATACCAACATTTTTTGTCATGTTTTAAGGAGTGTACGTACAGCTTGGCCTATCTGATTCCACACCACTAAATAGATCTGGTCTGGTATCCTCTTTGGCCGAAAAGTCTTTGGGAAAAAGGTAAAAAATAGTGACAGGTCTAAGTTAAAATTGAAAAATAGTAGAAACTGGAACTTCCTGGGCCACATTTTGTGATAGAAATTATTGTAAAGATACAAATCAGCACAATATCAAGACAAACAAGTGTGTGAGGCTTACTACTGAGTAATTACAGTACTAATATTACACCCACCCCATAGGAATATTTTGACTAGAAGCCACAGTTTCAGAGGGGATCAAAACTCATCGTTGTCTTCATGCTTCAGTAGCTCGAAAAATCCGTGGTCAACTTATAAATTCTTCTTGCTGAATGGGATGCAGAGGTCTTAGTAGTCCAAGGTAATGCATAATTTTAGCTGAGTCGCTTCGTTAATGAGAAATTTACGTTTTAATCAGGGCCATTTTGTTACACAAACCGATGGCAATTTATTTGGTAGTGTTCAACCTATAGATTCTACACCACTAAATAGATCTGGTCTGGCACCCTCTGGCCGAAAAGTGTTTGGGAAAAAGGTAAAAGGTAATTACAGTACTAATTTTACACCCACCCATAGGAATATTTTGACTAAAAGCCACAGTTTCAGAGGGGATCGGAACTCATCGTTGTCTTCATGCTTCAGTAGCTCGAAAAATCTGTGGTCAGCTTATGGATTCTTCTTGCTGAATGGGATGCAGAGGTCTAGCAGTCCAAGGTAATGCATAATTTGTAATGAGAAATTCACCTTTTAATTAATCAGGGCCATTTTGTACATAAACCAATGGCAATTTATCTGGTTATGTGCAAACATCCGTACCCTAGTGGTAACTATAATGTAATAACAGTTAGAGGTCCTGCTGGAGCAAAGTTTGAAACTGCTCTGATTCTTTTCAAAAGGGTGTCAATGTCAAATCTTTATCTGACTGTATATGAATACAAAAAAAAATATGTATCAGTCAAATGTTAGATGCCTGCATCTAGCTAGATATATAGCAACTTTAAACTCTAAGCTCTCTAATCTGCGAAACTCAGTTAGTTTCTTTCTGGCATGCAAAAGGTCATGTGAATTTGCGCTCAGTTAAAATGGGCAAAAAGTAAAATTGACTTCCATTGAAAAGTTGAATTTCTAACTTGAGTCATAGGTGCAACAAGGATCCTCATTTGTTGAGGTCAAAGTTCATGTGCCAAGGTCAAAGTAAATGTGGGTCAAATTTGTGGGATAGGCTGGTGCGGCCCACACTGATATTTTTTGAATAAATCAAGCGCGAAAGCCGAGAACCGCCCAATTCTAGTTTGTACTACCACACTTGATATCTTGGCAGTACATAAGTTTTGTATTTGGCTAGATTAGCTTTCATTTCGGGTTTTAGTTTTGTAATTTGACCTTTTTTCCTTTTCACGACAAGGGCATTGTTGACTGGTTAATGTTGATTATAATTAATCAGGACTCTCATGTCAATGTAAATTGAGCTGTTCAAAACTGGGTAAATGCCATTATCAGTCTAGCATTATATTAGTCGCAGTCAATGAAAGAGGAGCTGCAGCAGATACTTGTGTACTCAAATGTTCTTGTTTCTTGCACAAAAATGTCGACTGAGATGCCACAACCAGTCGAGTTATCGAGACCTAACTCGCCTTCGGCGGATTCTGCTGTAAGTCGTTGCGATGGGGGGTGCCAATATGCGTATTGAGTTTGGCAGGGAACCTGATAACTATTCGTACGGGTACTCAAGACAAAATCGCTTCAAATTGCTACAAATATATTTATACGTTGGTTGAGTGTGTCTGATATGAAGTTTGGAACATTGCTCTTACCTATCGCTTGCTGTCACATACTGGAACAATAGCTGGGTTTTCGGAGATGATTTTGTCCAGCTTTTTGCTTTCTTCGTATACGTGTTGTTTTTGGATCATGACTAACCTGGTTGGTATTGCTTTCAAGTCGGTATCTCAAAATACTACATTCTAAAATGTTCCAAGCAACTGTTTGGAGGAGGAAGGAAAACCGTGTGTGTCTTTTGATGACCTTCTGGTTGCTGCCACTAATTGTCCGCACTCTTTCATAATCCTGCAGAAATTTGGGTATGAGTCAAGGAAGCTCACTTGTACATTAATCCGAGATAACAATTCATTCTTGTTCCGTCTTTGGTATGTTTTGGCCCTGACTCCTCTCAACATTATTAACATTCTTCTATCGCTGCAATCCTACTAAGAATTGTGAGCAATCACAAAAGACCGTAACAGCATGCCAATCTATAACCTCCAGCAGCCATAAGCGAATCCGTGAAGATTATCGTTACACCCTCACCATGATGATTATCTTGTCGTTTTCTTCTTATCCTACATGCCTTACACACTCCACAGCGTGATTGATCCAAGTGCAAAGAATGACTTCAATTTTTCTGCGAAGTCCCTGTTGGTTGGGCAACGTCTACACCCCCTGGTGTATGGCAGTGTCCAACAGAAACTTCCAAAAGGCCTATCGGAAGATTGAACCTGGAAAACGGCCCAAAAACAAACATTGAAACCTGACTGACTGGTCATCGTTCCCCCCCGACATGGATTTGAATGCTGTAACAAACCTCCATTCCTACCAATTTCTAATTTAACTTAAACCATAAAATTTTATCACGGAATGATCTATATTAGGACCAACCAGACAATGGCAAAGATCACAATTTTCTTATCAAGTAATTTAAATAATAAGCAAGTACCCAGTTTTCCATGATTTTTACAGTTTTTGACAGTTTTGTGGCTTGCTTAAACACCTGGAGGTCTACTGGCCAATTTTAT
>JAMKCH010032184.1:0-28618 GCA_023653785.1 Ophioderma brevispina | reverse complement strand
CGGAACTCAGAAAACTTGTAAACAGGCCTTTCAGGAAAATTTCTCATACATTTATGCAATTAGATAGTTAATTAGGATATTTTACGGGTCCAATATCTAATCAAGTCGAGAATTCGTCAACCCGCTTCTTTCCACCCAAGTTAGATCATTGTCGCCCTTACGGAACTCCAGAATAATGGATACAACATGGGTTAAACATTTTTGTCACAGACGGTACGGACGGACGGACTGGACGAACGGACTGGAGAACGGAACGGACGGAACGAACGGACGGACGCTGCTCATTTCATAGTCCCCCCGTTTCCGAACTCGTTCGGCGGGGACAACAAATCACTTTGGCATGTAATATTGTTCCGCTTAGTTTCTCAAAGTAAATTCCGAAGGATACTAGTCATTTAATGGCCAACATCTTTTCCTTCACTTATTATGGGAAATACGGTAATCTGATATTGGACTTTTTTAAATACATTGTAAGTCCCTTTGAAGAAAAGGAAACTCAGATAGGCAACCAGATCCAGGCATTGTCTATAATTTTACTTGCATACATAGAAATCATGTAGCAAGAACCTTGTCCGTCTTTTGGACTTGCTCAACTAACTTTTTCTGGTGCAGACGACTAGTAAGCAAGCCCCAACCCCAACTAATACCACACCTTTTGGACTTTTTCAGTGATATGTTTGTATTTTGGTAGCATTATGGTGAGTAACATTTTTTGATCCCTTTGCACTTAAAGCCAGAAAGTTAACTGATATACCAAAATATAAGTCTTGAAAGTTGTATCAAACACCTGACTAAAAGCAGCATAAAGTGACTTTTTTACAAGCCGGCCTTTAACCTATGCAATAGGTCTATGTTCTTAGTCGGCCAATTTTTGGCATTTGATCAACATTACCCCTTGGGCTACCACTTAAGCTGATAAGCTTGATAATAACATAGCTCACCAAATACTCACTTTAAGGTACAACCATGTTTAATAACACTGAGTTATTGTGGGGTCGTACGCCTAAATTAAAGTTGTAAGTTTTGTATGATATTTTGCGGGCCATCTTGATTTTGGTCCAATTTTACCCCTCGAGGTTAGATTTTATGATTAATAATTAGTGTGTGTAGAAGAGTCATTTATGTCCGTTAACTGTTGAAATTTACAATTTATATCTTTTTACATAATGTGGCGGCCCATTTTGATTTCTTGAATTTTACCCCTTGCACTCAAAATAACAGCAAAGCAACCGGCCTTTTCGTGATCAGCCAAGAAAATATCTAGAACAATGTTTCAATGCTTTCTACTAAAAATGCCTCATGAAAGTTCGTTTCATGATTTCGAGGTCTAGTCTATAAGACGATACTATTGCCTTTACATGCCTATACTACTGTACATTGATACAAATCAGATAGTGATATGGTTGGTTCGTTAAGTAAAACTTTTGCGTAAATAGTAAAAAAACCAAAGTTATGGCGAATTGTCTATAAAGTGCATCCGGGATAAACACAAGAACAAATTCATTGTTACGTGGAATAATTTCTACAATTTTTATATAGTTCTTTCTCCATATCTACTATACATTACTAAAAGTCTTCAACGTATGTCATCAGAACCCGGGGGACAATGAATAAACTAACTTGTGGTATAAATGTGTATTTTATTTAGTCTACCGTACAATTTATTTGATTATTCCATATTTTTGGAATTTGTGCACTAAAATAAAAGCTAAGGTTGACAAAAAAAAACACACGTAGAGTTAATCTTTACAGATACAGAATTTTTTTCGATAAATATTGAGCCTTTGCAATCCCGATATTTCCTTTACGGAGCATAATCTTAACCATCTCAGTAGATTCTGTCCCAGAGTTGAGTTTCCTAATAAGCTGCGTCATTTGGAGCCATCTCTAAAATTAGCCCAAGACTAGCAATATTTGGACTCATTTGAATGATTTGTTTACAACTGAATCGCGAACACCCGGGCAGCCAAGGAGCTAACCCCCTACTCTCGATAACACATGGGACCGACAGCTTCCCTGTGCACCATAGGCAAGTATAGATCTTTTTCTTTTTAGGAAAGAGAAGCATTGTGAAGAATTTCTTTTTTTTTGTCAAAGGGGCCATTTAGAAAATTAGGGTCTTCGGACTCTCTTATCATGTTTTAATGTTCTGCTTCACATGGCTTTACCTATACATGAAATGTTGTCAATCAAATTTCCTATAGCAACTCTGTTATTTGGAGCCATAATGTCGCTTGTCCAAACATCATATTACACTGAATTATTGTGGTCATGCAGTATTTCAAGTTGGTGTTGGTTTTGCCCTTTTTATCCCAGCACAATTCCAAATGGAAGCACCTTTGGGTAATTTCTACTTCAAACTGGATTTTGCGCGCGCAATAACCGTTTTGTTGACCGCGACCTGTGCCTACTTTAGTACGCCACACTTGTTAGCTGACTGACGATCATTAGTTGCTCCTGTATTTTCAGAGCGCCTTGCGGTGTTATTCTGCCTTGCACCCCTCAAATCGTTAAAGGTAACGCCACGTTAAATTTGATCGGGTCTCTTCTGTATAGAGTTGTAAGCTAAGGTGAATAGCTTAAGATTGTGGCTTATATGTTTAGGGCTCGGATTACGGTTAACCCGTGCGATTTCGCATTGAGTGGTTTTGTTCTTACCGACAAATACATAATCCAAGGAATAGGAAGACGACCTTATAAAGGGTTAAGGACGGCGGCCGATAGTTAGGAATTGTTGTATAAAACAAAAATCGTTTAGACACAATAAAATATAGGCCACACTGTTTAAAAGTCCGTAAAACTTGACTCAGTAAATTGAAATTATTGTTCCATTAAAAATACGGATTTTCCGTAAAACATAAAAGTTTTAATTAGTGGTCGTTACAAAAAACACCCAAAGATCTACACATCATGGCCTATTTTTATATCATCCACAATTTGTTAATTCCATCCAATTCCACGGAAGTTCTTTTTATTTTAACGAATGGAAAACAACAATGTATCTGAAAATGTACTGCATGCAGACCCCTCCGTTTCGTCAGTACGGTAGCAGCAACATGTCCAGACCCTTTTTTATTCCTTAAAATAACAGAACTTTGCCGTGAGTTGTTGGATAGAGGTCACAATTTGGGTGAAGTTGTGGTGATATAAGATAAACTCCGGAATTTTTCAACTAACGGAGTCAAAATCATTTAACCGGACATTTTTACCAGTGTACAGCTCATGCAGTCCCATTTCCTACCAGCCAGGGCTACGAAAATATTTCTAAAATATTAGGTTTTGTACACTTGCTAGGCAGAACCATGGACCACTCGTACTGCGTGCTTGTTCTGTACAGTGACATCACAGTTTTTATCCACCTTCCACCTGGCATCCCTTGGTATCCATCGGAAGCAATGCATTGTACTTATGGCTTGGCATGTCATTTGTATCAGTCGGAAAGCAATGCAGCATTGTCGCTTATGCCCTGGCATACCATTGGTATCAGGTCGAAGCAATGCCTTGTATTATGCCTGGCATGTCATTGTATCAGTCGGAAAGCAAGATGCATTGTACTTATTATTACTAAAATCATGGGTCTGGCAATTTCATTTGGTATAACAGTCGGAAGCAATGGGGCATTGTGGTACTTATGCCTGGAATACCATTGGTGTATCAATCGGAAGCAATGCATTGTACTTATGCTTGGCATGCCATTGAGATCAGAGAGTCGGAAAGCAATGCATTGTACCTTTGCCTGGAAGACCATGGTAACAGTCGAAAGCAATGCATTGTACTTATGCTTGGCATGCCATTGATACAGTCGAAAGCAATGCTTGTAACTTTCTTGGATATCATTGCTGGTATCAGTTCGGAAAGACAATGCATTAGTACTTATGCCTGGCAATGCCGATTGATATCAGTCCGGAAATCAATGCCATGTCCTTATTATGCCTGGAATACCATTGGTATCAGTCGGAAAGCAATGCTTGTACATGATGCCTTGCATAACCATTGGGTAACCTTCGGAAAGCAATGCCTTGTACTTTATGTCTGGCAGTCATTCGTATCAGTGGAAAGCAATGGCATTGTACTTTGCCGGCACCCATTTTGGGGGTATCAGATGACGGAAAGCAATGCTTAGTACTTATGCCTTTCATACCATTGGTACAGTTCGGAAAGCAATGCCTTGTCCTTAATTCCTGGCATACCATTGGTAATCAGTCGGAAAGCAATGCATTGTCTTATGCCTGGGCAATACCCTTGGTATCAGTCGGAAAACGTGACAATGCATTGTACTTCATGTTTACTGCATGTCATGGTATCAGTCGGAAGCATCATTGTACTTATGCCTGGCATGCCATGGTATCAGAGAGAAAGCAATGCATTGTACTTATGCTTGGCATGCCATTGGTACAGAGAGAAAGCAATGCCATTGGTACTATATAATGCCTGGCATGTCACTGGGTATCAGAGAGAACGCAAATGATTGTAACTTATGCCTGGCTGCCATTGTTGTATCAGTCGGAAGCAATGCGTGTCCTGATGCCTGGCATGCCATTGGTATCAGTCGGAAAGCAATGCAATTGTACTTATGTCTGTGTCTGCATGTCCTTTGGTATCATCAGAGAGAAAGCATGCAATTGTACTTATGGCCTGCATTTCCTTCATTGTATCATTCCGGAAAGCAATGCATGGTACTTATGACCGTGGGCATGGTGTATCCATTGTTATCAGTCGGAAAAGGCAATGCATTGTACTTATATCTGCTGGCATTCATTGGTATCAGAGAGAAAGCAATGCAGTTTGAAAATAAAACAAAAAAAAAAATAATATGCCTGGCAATGTCATAGGTTATCAGTGAGAAAAGCAATGATTGTACTTATGACCTTCATGTATGTTCCATGGGTATCAGTCGGAAAGCATGCATTGGAGCTTATGCCGCAATGCCCATTTGTTATCAGTCCCGGAAAGCAATGCATTGTACTTATGTCTGGCATACCATTGGTATCATCGGGAAAGCAATGCATTGTACTTATGCCTGGCATGTCATTGGTATCAGAGAGAAAGCAATGACAGTGTACGTATGGCTGGCAATGTCAGGTTATCAAGAGAGAAAGCAATGCATTGGTGGCTCAATGCCTGGGCAATGTGCATGGGTATCATAGAGAAAGAATCGTTTTTATTAGAGGCAGGTGGATAAGACTATGAAGACATTGTACCTACTTCTTGCGTTATCACAGCAGATCTCGGTTTTGCTTATATATCGCAAATATACAAAACCCACTTTTTATAACAATTGTTTTCCAAACATTCTCCTTTGAATTTGCCAGTATATTTTTTAAAAGGAATCCTCGCGGTTAAGAACTATGTTATATCCAATCTCGTTTGTTCCATAGTAAACTTTTATAGGGTAGTAAGGATAACCGTTTGAAGATTAAAGACTTTATTTATACCGTTTGAAGATTAAAAAACTTTAGTTTTTATTCCATAGCTAATTGCTAAGATTTTTGTGGCGGGCCCCTCAGCATGCTCCCGAACTGCATCGAGCTCCGTATATTTTAACCAATCCTTTACAACATGATTTTTTGACTTTGCTTCACTGTTTATGTGTATAATATGAAAACTGTAAGTAATCTTCCTGACTACTCTACTACTCTTTACTCCGTCGCAACCGTTTACGTTGAGATTTCTGATTATCCTCTGATTATTGGAATTGTGTTTCTTTCAGTGTGATTTTCGTTCGGAGGATGACCACTTCCATAAGTGGTCTACCTGCGTTTATGATATTTCCGTGTAGACAATTGAACTGTGTCATCACGGTGGGACTTGGGTATTTAGAACGAAACCATGAAACCAGGAAGGCTGTTTCTAACAGTCTAGATTCCTTGCTGGATCACAGAAAACAAATATTGGTCAAATTGACTAAGGAGAGAGTAGTCAAGACGGTGCTCTAGAGAACTAAGCAAATGCTAGTCAGTTGTTCTGGACTAATGTTAATTACTATTATAAGGTTAGTCGATCACAGTGTACTAGGAACTATGCTTTTTTGCTTCGTTAGTTACCCATTGGTAGACAAATTTATAATTTGTCAGTAAGCTTAGTCAAGATTTCTTTTGTTAGGTCAAGCTGGGCGACTAATTAAAAATTTGTCTGGTAAGATAGTCAAGGTATTTGACCTAAGCAAACTAGGAGCTTGGACTAGAAAACGACCAGCTTGGAGCTACCCAAAATGGTGCTCTAGAGAACTGACTGTTAGTCATGGGATATTCAAGATATTCAAGCCATTGATAGTCAAACATTCTTGACTAAATACTTCCAATTTACTCTAGTAGGACAGAAAATTGCAATCATTGAAAGCCCAATGGTCTCCCAGTCGAGAATCTGCGAAATGGCAAGGTAAGATAATTTACTAATGTTATGATTAATATTATGGATAATATGATTCAATGAGAGACTGCACCGATCAATCAGCCTGTGCTGTCCGATTGTGTTGCTTACGCGAAGTCACTATGAAAATATGACACTGAAATCACAATGAAATGAACGCAGAGGTAAACGCTGCAAAATGTAATTACAAAAAGAAGTGTTCAGTGTGATAAAACAACTTGAACTTGCGTGAAATGTGAGTTGAAGTATGATTTTCAGCAAGATGCAACACGATAGGACAGCAAAGGCTGATCGATCGGTGAATTCTCTTCATTGTAATCGTATTAATCATATAGGAATAATAATTAGTAAATTATTCAAAGCTTACCTTGCATTTCGCAGAAGATTGCCGTTTATTCTCCGCACTTGACTCGTTCACACACAACCATGACACCGTAAGTTTCGGGCCCAGAGAAATGAACTTACGTACTTTGCTGCGATTTTGCGCATTAGAGATAAAATTTCCGGTGGTTTCCAATTCTTCTTAGGTTTGTTGAAACAACGCGTATCAAGATTTCACGCATAGTTTTACACAAAAAGTGATTGTTTAAATTAGTAGAACAAATTAGTCCGGATATTCGTCAAAAACACTCACATCTCAAGCCGGGACTAAAAGCTGGTCACCGCGGTCATGCATTAGTAGAGCTAATTAGAGAATTCATCAAAAACTGACCACCTCATACTAGTCATGCACTGCATGCTTCAACTTAGTCAAACTTGCTAAGTGACGTTAGTCGGGCAATGTTGACTAGTACGGTTACATTTAATCATTGGCCCAGAACACATGACTAATCATAATTACCGAACTTGAGCACATTAGTTAGTCCCTCTGTTCAGACTAGTAAAATTGACTAGCTTTTGTGAGTCCTGCGTTAATTACCTAATATTTTTTTTTTTTTTTGTTTTTTTTTTATGTTTCTGTGGATGTAAATGGGGTGTGATAAAAATGATCGTGCTCTTATAGGTTGCAATCCTGGTCACGCTTGAGAGAACGTAAGATAGCCAAACTAACAAAGCGAGGATTCGTGGGGAAAAATGTCAACGTCTGGAGGCTATTACTAACAATAGAGTTTTGAAAATCCGCCTCATCGCAAACCCTGCCTGCTGAGGTTAGCGTCCCGTGTGCCAAGGCAACGATCTCTTGTAAAAGTTTCCTCTTACTGCCGTAACCCGTTGGCAAAAAACTAAAATTCCCAAATGGGCGGGGGTTTTTTCTGTGTGGAACGCCAGATCTATGAAGCGGAAGGGCAAGTCATTGTCCATCTGTGATTTCATCTAGAACACATATTAGACATTTTAGCTATCATGAGAGTTGGCTAACAGGAGACTCGCGGGATTATTTACCGCTTGCTGATATTGCCAACACGCTTCCGAACTACCAAGTATATCAAGATCCCAGAAGAGATCGTACGCGGTGGAGGCATATGTGTCATTCTTCGAAATGGATTGAAGTATCTGTTAATCATACGAACGCCTTTTCTCATTTGAACTCATGGAACCTTACAATATCTTTCAAAGATTCATCAATCATTTCGAACTGTTTACAGTCCACCCAAATCCAAGAAGAATAAGGCGACCAGCTCTACCTTCTTTAGCGAATTTTCTACATTGCTTGAGAAGATGTCAGTCATACAGTGCAAAGTATTATTTGCTGGTGATTTTAATCATCATATGGATGATGAAAACGACCGCGATGCTCAACGTATGTCTGATATTTTAGAATCAGCTGGACTCCGTCAACATGTGATGGGCAGTACTCATAAGAAAGGGCATACACTCGACTTAATTATATCACGGGTTGAAGATCAATACAACACTGTTTTGCGTGAGATTCTCGACAGACATGCACCTATCAAGGCCCGGAAGATCACGCTGCGTCCTTATGCTCCTTGGTACGATGAAAACCTTCGCAAAGCGAAACAGAAAAAGCGCACACTTGAAAGGAAGTTGAAGAAATCAGGACTCGAGATCGACAAACAGATGTTTCATCAAAGTTGCTCTGATTATAAAAAGAAACTTGACAATGCTAAGATAGCTCATCATCGATCCACAATATCTAACTGTGACCAGAAGCAACTTTTTCGTGTGATTGACAGGATGTCCGTTCCCCACACACCTGCGGTGCTCCCCTCTCGTGCTTCACCGGATGAGCTTGCTAATGACTTTGTTGAGTTTTTCGATCACAAGATTAAAAAAATAAGATCGTCACTTGACACAGCAGTTCCACCCCCTATGTCAGTTGAGGTGACAGTACTACTTCTTTTGAACAATTTCATAATGTATCAGAAGATGAAGTTCGCAAATTTGTGATGAAGTCCCCGAAAAAGTCATGTGTACTGGACCCACTGCCAATGTCTCTGTTTCTTCATGATCTTTTGCCTGTTCTCACAAAGATCATTAATAAATCGCTGTCTGTGGGACGATTCAAAAGTTGCGCGTGTCAAACCACTCATCAAGAAACCGTCACTTGATAGCGAGAACATGAAGAATTATCGTCCAATCTCCAATCTACGATTTGATTCCAAACTTATGGAGCGGGTAGCAGTTTCTCAAGTTCAAGCTTATCTGAAAGATAGTAATCTTCTAAGTAGTAAACAATCCGCATACCGTGAAGGATGCAGCACAGAAACTGCGCTCCTTAGGGTGTTGAATGATTTGTTACAAACAGTAGACAAAGGTAATGAAGCTGTGTTGACGCTCTTAGACTTCTCCTCAGCGTTTGACACCATTGACCATCAGGTGCTGCTAGATCGCCTTGAGAATAGGTACGGTATTAGCAATAATGCGTTGAACTGGTTTTCCTCCTACTTAGAGAACCGTAGTCAGACTGTTACCGTTGGTTCTGCACTATCAGACCCACTTCCCATGCTATTCGGCGTCCCACAGGGATCTGTAGCAGGGCCAGTGACTTTTACTATGTATAGTGCACCAATTGAAGACATTGTAGCAGCAAATGGAGTTCACTGCATGACATACGCTGACGACACTCAGCTACACATTTCCATGACGCCATCAACACGAAATGAGTGTATCACGAAACTGGAGTAATGTCTCCTTGATGTAGAGTCCTGGACTGTTCAGAACAAACTTCAACTCAATGCCAGCAAGACTGAAATCTTGCATATAACATCGCGTAATGTTAAAGCAACACCCCTTACTGAGGTTCAAGTTGGAGAAACCACTGTGAAAACTACCTCTTCTGCTCGCAATCTGGGGGCGATCATTGATGATAAGCTATGCATGACACAGCATGTGAACACTGTATGTAGGAACTCTACGCATTCGATCAGATGCATTGGTCGTATAAGGCACTATCTGGACCAGGAAACTACAGAAAAACTTGTACATGCATATGTTACATCATGTTTGGACCAGTGCAACTCACTGCTATATGGACTTCCAGACAAAGAGATCATGAAATTGCAGAGAGTTCAAAACACAGCGGCCAGGCTGGTCACACGATCAAAGAAGCAGGACAGCATTTCTAAGATTATGCATGATCTTCACTGGCTCTCAATTAAAAAGAGGACCGTTTTCAAGATCAACCTTCTGGCGTATAAGGCTCTCCATGGTCTAATTATTATTATACGTTATTTATAAATGATCACATTTTGATTCAATTTGATCCATATTATGTCAAAATTTGGCGAATTATTTTGGTAAGCTCTAATCTTTTTTAGAGAGTGCAGAGTTAGGATAGGGTATATCGCTCCATATGAGCTTGTAAGGATAGGATAAGGTATATCGTTCCATAGGAGCTAGTACAGGATTAGGACGTTCCATAGGATCTAGTATGCGTTTCATAGGAACCAGTTAGTTTGGGATATATCGTTCCCTATATGAGTTGTATAGGTTTGGAAAGGGTACATCGTTTCTAATGAGTTAGTCGGATATATGGTAACGGCCTGTAGCGCTACTTCCTTTTTGTCAAGCGAATGCATCATCTTAAACAGTCAATTCATGAAGAGCTTGGTACGAGGTGGATGCAAATGCGTAGTTGGACGTCCAAATGAGTGTCTATAGTTGCCTAAATGAGCATGCCTAAAAGAGTAATTAGATGCCCAACAAGTGATTGGGTGCACGATTGGGTGTATGATTTGGCTGAATGCATAAATGAGTGCTTGGATACATGCGTGATCCGGGTGCGTGATAGGATACATCAGTGAGTAATTGGTGCATATAAATGATTGGCTACATGAATGAGAGATTAGATGCTTTAAAGAGGGATCGTATGCATAAATGAGGTACAAAATGTCACGCATCAAGAGATTTGTTGAGAATTCGAAGATCTGGGATGTTGTTGTCGTTGCTATTTTTGCGAATTGGTGGTTGGCTTTGCTTTTTTGTGTTTAGTAGTTTCCTTTATTTATTTACTATTGTTATTATTATCATACATTATTTAGCATTTTGAAATTTTAAGTAAGTCTACACTCAGGATTAGGGATAGACTATTTACCTCTCTCGATTATATATTGTATTCTTCCCTAATTCCTGGATTTTTTATTTTTATTTTAGAAAATTGAAGCAACCCACGGGAAGCTGAAACACCGAAGCAAATGATCTAGCAGTCGTAATTGACATCAGGCAGCGAATGGCAATGTCACGCATCCACCTCGTACCAAGCTCTTCATGAATTGACTGTTTAAGATGATGCATTCGCTTGACAAAAAGGAAGTAGCGCTACAGGCCGTTACCATATATATATTTAACAGCTCACAAACGGTATAATTCCACAAGGTACATACTTTCAGTGTACCTGATGGCTTGAATGAGGCAGCTAGTGAAGGACTATAGTTTGTTTAAAAAAAATCACACCTGTACATAGCTCTTCATTATCATTCCCCTCTTCCATTCTCGTGTCTTTCTTTCTCATTCTCTGTCTGGCGTATGCATACTTTAAGAATGTTGTCCTCTATAAGGAAACCGCTCTAAAATGGTGCCATAAAGATCCAAAACGTTTTGTAATCTTTGAAGAACCCCTTTTAGTTCTTTGAGGAACCACTTTTAGCTTTAAGAACCTTTAGGAGAATAGTATTCTGAGAAAGAACCTATATGTTCATTGGAGCATAAAGAACCTTTTAGTAGGCCTCCGTATTGAGTGAGAGTTCCATATAAAGGACAAAAGTTCAGTTGTAAGTAAACCTTAATTTTTGATAGACATAAATTTGCGATAAGACATGACTCGAAGAAAAAGTGACTTGTTTAAAGTTACTTATTCAATAATGTGTCTTTTATGAGGACATACAGAAAGACATGTCCTATTCTGTTCTATACAATTTAAGACATGGCTTAATGCCATTTTATGTCTTGTATAGCTAGCCATGTCTTACATATTAAAGGCATTTTAAGCCGTGTCATCCAAAAGACATGGTATAATTCAAGACAATGACTTGGTCTAAGGACACGGAAAAAAGTGGCTTCAAAGTCGCGTTTTTAAGTGTCCTCAGGCGAGACACAAATTCGCACCAGTGTTACGACATAGACTTATTCAAAATTTTCAAAGTTACGTTATTATAGACACACTATAATGAAGGGACTGCGTATTCTTAGAGGGAAACCTTGATGTTTATTTCATCTGGAAATTTTGTTTGAGGCATTATAGAGAGTGTATTTGAAGCATTGTGTATAGGGGGGCTGCGACAGGAAGGAACAACCAAGGTATTAGGAACTGAGAAACATTAACAGGCGGTTATTAATCCACACGACGACGTTCTTTATCCATAGCAAAGTCCCAAGATAATATCTGTGCCCAAATTGTGATGCACTTACCCCTCCATCAGTTTTAAGTTAGGAGATAGATTCGTGACAATTGTTGGGCCAATGTGCATTTGATGGTAAATCTCTGAATTCGGCCATGGGGGAAGTCCAAAAGAAAAGATTTTGGGCTATGCAGATTTCGCATGTTTATGGTGAGGGACTAAAGATGGGGGGGGGGGGGGCTTAAATGGTTCCAATCTTGTTGAAAATTATATCAAATTGTTCGTCTGGCTAGAGAACGTTGTTTAATGGGTGAACTGAACAACGTTGTTCAGTTCGGCCCCGCAAACAACTTGTTTAACTTTTTTAAACACGCCGTGTAGTATGCATGGAGTGAAAATGTACAATAGCCAAAAGTCACCATTCTGATTTTAAGGGGGGGTTTAAAAATAAAATAAAGCTGGAGAAAAAAAGAAACAACAGGAGAGAGACATAGAATAAGAAGTTGTTTTACCATATCTGTATGTTTAGTATCATGCCATGGGCTCAGACCTCGGAAAAAAAAAAAGACCATGTAACCCAATGCACATTGAGTGGCTTGTGGCCTTCTTTATCCTCTACCTCGGAAACAAAAACACGTGCTTAGTAAAAATATTCCGTATTTTAAAACCCTTTGACAATATCATGATTTCAAGGATATTTACTTACCAAAGTGGGGGAGGAAAGTACTGTTTTACCCCTACACAACCAGAAGTTACTATATCAGCATAGTTCACCGCAAAACTCACAAAAACCTTAGGGCCTGTACATCAACAAACTGTACGTATTTGGAATCCTTTCAACCAGACGAACAATTTGATACGCTTTTTAACGGACCAAATTCAACTATCCCCCTTATGTACCTTTCATTTCCCCCTCACCGAGAAACAGAGAAATCTGCAATGCCCTACAGCCAAAACAATCTTTCTGGACTTGCCCTAAACCTTGCCAAATTTCATAGATTTATCATCAAGGGCACAATTCTTGTACAAAATCCGTAGGACCGCATCTAAAAGACGGCCGAACACAAAATTAGAGTTAAGGTAACGACATTTCCAATACATTCTCAGTTCAGCTGAAAATGGAAAAACTCCGTGAACGGAACAAAAAATTTATTTTGTTCATTAGTAATATCTATTCCCGACAACAGTTATATGGCTCGATAAAGACAATTTATTAACGGTTTCCTTCCTCCCCCACAAAATTAGGGTGTTATATCTCATTTTTAAAAACACAACAACGATAACACAATTATTAGAAAATCTTTTTTCTTTGTTTATAGATGATGCACGCCATCATTTTGTCACGTTACAATGTGTTCAACCACGAGGCAATGACAACCGCTCTACTTTTTCACATACAAGATCCATATGAACGGAATTGTTGTTACAAAATTCATCCTACCTTAATACAATGTTACAGTGGCTATTACACGTAATTCTTCTACACTAGAGCACTTTGTATCTAAATGTGTTTCGTGCCCCTCTGACCAAGAATAGGAATCGAATGGACTCGCGCAATTCTGGAAGCACCTTGATATAACTGCACTCATCTCTCAACAGTTTCATTTACGCATTTTAATAATGTCCTCGGTCACCACCGCGGGCGCAAAGATAACACGTTCCTCCCAACCAACTACACGTGGACCTTTAGTCAAGGACACGAATTGGATTGGACTTTCTCTATTGCCGAGTTTCATGCGCTGTTTTACTTGTGACCATGGACCCTAGATTTGCAATATATTCTCCTTCATTTTTTTTTCATTGTCGGAGCAAATACAACGCCAGGGAAGCTGTTCACTTGTGTGTGGATTGTTCAATTGTCTCTTTACAACGCTTTTTACATTTTAAGGCCAATGTTAGTTGACTTTGTTTGTTGGAGATTTTTTAAAGGTGACGAGGTCCTATTTCATTATTCATTTTATTTCATAATCATTATTTACTATCATTTCATTATTACATCTAAAAAGGCACTTGAATACACTACTAAAACCTTATATTTATACTAAAAACATAGTTTACAAGTGACTAATTAACAAAACTGGGGTATTTTGCAGGTTTATTCTTCAAAAATTTAGAAATCCGTTCAAGCATTTTGCACCGAGTATGATGAAAGGCGGGAACAAAAATTCTGAGAGGAAAATTACTTATGGTTACTGTGACAGACCCCCAAGGAAACTGCTTTAAAATGAACCGGGAATGGATGCTTGAATATTTGAGCAACTGAAATTTGTTCACATAAAAACAATTTTTTCCACAAAATTAATGTTGTCAAATATTTGCCACTGCGGCAAATCTGATGAGCGCTCCAAAGGAAAACTAAGTCAAATTCCCTTGGTCTAACGCTATGCCAATAAAACTGAGCTTTGTGCATCACTCGCGTGGTGAATGCCAATGAGGCAAAATTTTCAATTCCACCTATTTTTAGCACTATGATCAAAATCAATTTGAACTCAGCAAGAAAAGTATTTTATAGGTTCCATTTAATTTAGTGGGTTATTGGACCTGATTTCTCTCAACTTGTATGTATATAACAGCCAAACACACTCGAAATCCCTTATCCTACTAATTTTTAATGGTCCAAGTCTGACGTGAGATTACTGTCCAGAATTATTAGAAGCGTTGCAGATCAACGATTATATGTCCTTACGGCGAGATTTCAAAATGTCCGCTCGCTTAATTGGAAAGTCCCGCGCGAATCTCCTTCAGAAAATTATGAATCACTGTTAGAGCCTAGATCATCTGCGTAGTCAGGCCTGTGAGATGCTGACCCATGTTGACGTTGGAACGCTGGTTTGGATGTGATTCCTTTGTCCGTTCATATGTCAAGACTCTGTCTGAGGATGTAATCACCACGACTACAAAGAGGTAGGGAGCAAGAGTATCTCCTTGAGGATTCCCGTAGTTTTAGGACCTCTTTGTGGGCCCACCCTGGTCTGCACAAAGCTATATGGGTTCTCATACATGATGGGCAATTGCCTTGACAGTCTCATCTGGGACCCCGTAGTTGGCGAGAATATGCAGCATTACATCCCTCTTAACACTGCAAAAGCCTTGAAAAATCTACACACACAATTGAAGCTTTTCTCTTGGAAATCCCACTCTCTTGATACTTCTGAGGGCAGTATCTGAGGTAGTTTGGATCTGCCTTTGCGAAAACCCGGTCTGGTTCCGTCTGAGAATGTAATCTATGTGAGGAGTGATTCTTTTGAGCAGCATGGAGTTGTAAATCTTAGTGGCCAGTGGTGACAGTGTAATTCCTCTGTAGTTTTTGGGGTTGTTGGGAGGTCGCCTTTCTTTGGTAGAGGAATGATGAATGATGTTGAAAAGGCAGCTGGTTTGTTTCCCATGTAAAGTGTGTTATTCAAAATCGAACATTTGATCCATGGAATATTGGATTCTTCGACTACTGCAGGAATGTTGTCGGGACCAGGTGTCCTGGTGTTCTTCAGTTTCTTCAGGCAATTCTGAAACTCCTCTATAGTGGAAAGGTCAGTCTGGATGGGAAGGTGGTCTGCTATCTTGTGATTGAAGAAAGGTTCATCAATGTTGTGTTTATTCTGAACTGGCTTGCCAAGTAGAGAACTAAGTGCTGAACCATGTGTGTCAAGGGCCTCTTCAGTTGTTTCACCTTTGATACTTATAGGGGGGTACCTTCTTATCGGTCAGCTCCCTCAAGGCCTCCAGGCAGCAGCATGCTTGGGGCCGCACATACCCGTACCTCTTTGCCAATGTCAAGTGCCCCCCCCCCCCCCCCGGGGCTACGCAGGTTATCCGTCGGATTCCTTACACAATATAAAAACACGTCCCACAATATTACGTTTTAGAGAATATTAAACGTACCATCATCGGCTGGTGCTGAGGATTACAACCCCTGGGATGTGCTCAATTAGTTTGCTTTTTATTGGTAGGGACTTATCTTCCGCTGTCTTTCCACATCAACGCAAGTTCATTATCAAATTCCCTCCCCTGCCAAGCGAAGCTGTGGGGCAGACCAATCTAGAACTCTGCGGATTTTGTCATCTCGTCCATTGCCACTGTTCCACATTCTCAATGGTTGCCAGCTAACTCATTACAAAGCGGAGATACAACTGGCTCCATGACCAAATACTGAAAGCAATCTGTACAGGCCTGGCACCGTACGTCGTATAGGCAGTCCAGAAAAATCATCACACTGAGAATCTGAACGCCATCTCTACCATAGCCTTTCGCCCAGTTGATGTTACAACCAATCGAAATCCAGTCTTACAATGCTTACACTGAGTCACCAACATTCTGAGGAATTGCAACTAATGAATGAACCGACTGTCCGCAAAGCACATCTCGGTTCTATGTCGTGTGCGTGGGTGTGTGTGTGGGGGGGGGGGCGGATTATTATAACAAAATATCAAAGGCGGTGCGTTTTGTGGGAATGTCCGGCTGACCTCAGATTACACTTGAGGCTGGTTCATTCACTCATGCACGAGATGACTATAATGCAGTGTAAATGGAGATGAGTGAGTTTCATAATTTTCAAGGTCGCCCTCTTGGTGATCAACAACAAAAATGAAAACACAGTAGATTATAAACATTTGGCTAATTTAAGTTGCATCCATATTTATGTGAATATATAAATACAAAGCGGAACCTACATAAAGCACCGAAAATAATTAACAGAGGCATACCCCTAAGTCTTAACCAACCCCTATAACCACTTAAATTCATACGGGGTTGATGTTCAATTGATGGTCGCACAGGAAATACCGAGTCTTTTCTCTACAACACGCCACGAATAATTACATAGACATTGGAAGACAACCCTGTTTTTCAACACTTTGCTTGCTAAACCGATCTATTGTGCAGACAATTAATGCGGCCTCCATTGCCTTACAACCATCTCAATTTAAATGGGAGACCACGAGCGGCGAGTTTAAAATTAATCTTAAATCACAGTCTTATTGATTTGTCTTATATTGCTCTTAAACTGAATACTTATGCAAAAAGCCTATCGGATATACTCTTATGAAATCTTTTGGTGGAATCATATAACAAATAAAGAGCACTTTAGCCCCGACGGGTCCTGTAGCTGGCATTAGGGACAACCAACTAAGAGCGAATCATTTGTTTTAGACCGACCCGGAAATTTCCAAGTCAGTCTTAATTTGACGGCTGCAAGATGGACGAATAAAGCGCCAGACATAAACGCCCAGCTTGCCTTATTTGACGACTGTTGGCAGGGCTCTCATTATGCTTGTAACAAAAAGTGTTAAAAATAACTCAGACCGAGTTGCTATTTTTGCTTGATCAAATTATTTTGATATATAATTGTTTTTTTTTTATTATTTGGATAGGTAAATGTATCATATTGGACATTATTCACACCCAGGGATTCATATATCGCGGGTTAACTGTAAGAAGACCCCATCTGCAATAGCGGCAGAACACAACTGACAAATAGCAGCTATTGCAGATAAAGCTTTTTGTCCTAAACCCTGAAATAAACCCATACTACAACCGCTCCCATGCACTTATTTGAAAACAAATTGGGATATTTAGAATTATATAATTTTGGATTCCGTTACAAGTTTTCCCCATGACTGCTATAACATACAGCTGATGTCAGGTCAATTATTTAAACATGTATTTAATTATCTAAAAAACAAAGGCCATGAACACCATAAAATCTAAAACAACAAAATTAAAAACTTTATTTTTTTCAAAGACATTTTGTGACGGTACACAATTACCGCTGTCTGGACAAAGGTATCACTATGAGCTAGTAAAATTTATATTTCCTTGGCACAGTTCAGTAGCTTTCATTCACCAATGTATTTAGAAAATACACCCCCTTGTTTTCGGGTATGATATATGATACCAGATCACACAAGGTCGGTTCATGTCAATGTATGTACAAGTACAACCCACTGAACTTTGCCCTTAGTGGTTGATGATTTTTTCGATGTTTCGGATTAGCAAATCGCTGCTAATCCCTTTAAAGGTGCATTTTATGATCATGGACCCTTTATATTTATTTACTGGTTCACAAAACCATCTCGGGGTTCTTTCCAATATTTCAGTTGATTCTGAGGATGAATTTTGATGTTATGACCGACATTAATATCAAAATTATCAGATGATTCAACAGGAAATGGTTCTCTGCATAATCTTAAACTTAAAGAACCCTTTAAAAGTTCTAAAGGTGTTTAGCCAAAATACTACTTTTAGAACCAAAAAATTTGAACAATGTTTATTTTTTTAATTTTTCTTAACTTTACAAAATACAGCACACAGAAAAGAAGGAGCTTAAGGCTCTTTACAGAACTTTGAAGTTCTTTATAGTTTTAGGGTTCTACATACGGGACCTTCTTTCCAAATTCCAATAGTGTAAAAAGTCGGGATCGCCATTTATTTTAGTCTGTGGATCTTTCTCTATGCTTCTCCCTCTATCTCAGTCAGTCGCCGTCTCTTTCTATCTTCATTTGAGGTGCAGTAAATTAATACAAGTACAAGCTATCGCCGTCTTTAATACTTAAGTGCTTTCCAATGTCAAGTGACCTATTTTTTTCATTATGAACGTCTTCTCATCATAACAGGCCGTCCATTGCAATTAAGGAAATTGGTATTCACTCGCAGAGATGTACTCTTATCGTCCCGGCTCATGGGCCAATGACCCATATACGATGTGGAAAGCCTCTCCCAGGCAACACTATACAAATACTATTAGAGAGCTATAGTGCATTCAAAAAATTAACATATCATTGCTTCACTGTCAACTTAATTTTGTCTACACTTCCAATTGTGACTTCGGTGATTCTGGTGCTCTTACTGCAAAGGAGGGATTTACGTCAAGCAAGCAACCAAACAACCAACCAACCGTAGCATTTTAACTTTCCTGGGGCTCCACTCGATTAAAAAGTTTTTTTTTCTCTTTTTGTGCTTCATAAGAAAGGTCCGGTGTGAAAGTAATCATTGTCCGGCAGGTACCATAGTCCGGGCTCCATGGACGACAACGGAATAAAGCTTGAAACTAATGTTGCGTGAAGAGTCAACTGAATCGATTGCCCTATTGTTCCCCATTGTTCCCGGACTGTGAGCCCGGAGGACTATATCTCCTGCCACACCTGTGATCGTCAACACACCTTAATTCCAAAATTCCTTTTGTGAGGTCACTATAAATATTTTGCAGATGCGATGAAAATAAATACAATGAATGAAACCCAAATCCCAGGTTTAAAAAGTGAGTGGTGGGGTTGAGTGTCGAGTAGTATCGTACCCTCTTAAGTTATATTATGACTTCTCTGCGAGTAAATGTTATTGCGAGTACTGCTGTTTAAGTAGCCAGGATGGTATACTAAAAAGTAACTGTAAACTGATTACAAATGAGTACATACAAGCTATAGTTCTACTCTTAGGTAATTAGTGTGGCTTCCACACTGCAAAAACTACGGTGTTGAATATGCAACACCAGGTCGGTGTTAAGCTTGTCAGTGTTAATTTCTGGTGTTAAAGTTTAGGATTTAACACTGCTTGGTGTTGCTGCAAAATTTTGGTTATGCATTTTGGTGGTCTGCTTATGTAATGCTAGAAGTAAGCAGCTAATATAGAAACAAACAATAAAACAGCAAACGTTTTCTACTAACATGTTAGATGTTACAACGATAACAGTTAACACCAACATTCGGTGTTAATTAACACCAAAGAGTGTGGTCCTCCTGGGACACCAGGAGGGTGTTAAATTAACACCAGTGGTGTCAACCTAACACAAAGAGGTGTCAACCTAACACCAAGAGGGTGTTAATTAACCAGTTGTGTCAATTTAACACCAGGAGGGTGTTAAATACATAATTAACACCGACATGTGGTGTAAGATTAACACCAAGAAGTGTTATGTTACATGTTGTAATACCAAAATTAATGTCAATATAACACCAATTTGGTGTAAGTTTAACACCAATAGTTGTGGTCCTCTCCAAACACCGGCTTGTTGTTAAAATCACCACCCCTCGGTGTTAAATCTAGCACCGATGTTTTTTGTCCTTGCTAGCCTACAGAATCTACCGCGCAGGGTTGAAAGGCGCATTTGCATATATTGAAACACTCATCATATGGCCTCCGTCAGTCGCAAGCGACTATGGATAAGCGCCCACATTAAGTCACAGTTAGGTGAAACAGCGACGTCTGTGTATCACGCTTACAAATATTCTTGTAGCGGAGCATGGGTCGACCAACGTTCCTCTTGCCAGATGTAATCTCAGCATACACATATCTTTCGGTCGACGTCCATCCTCCATTCGACGGAGATGGCCCAGCCATCGGAGTCTGCGTTGTTTAAGAAATGTATAGCTGGTGGGGAGTCCAATGCGAGTCAGGAGCTCTGAATTTGGCACCAGTCCTTCCAGGTGACACCCAGAATGCGTCTAATAAAGCGCAGATGAAGCTGTTGAGTTCTTCTCATGCCTAGAGTATGTAGTCCAAGTCTCACTACCATACAGTATGGCTATGATTGCAGGCGGTGCTAAACTGCTGGCCTGTCTTAATGGACAGTTCGGCTTCCCACACACGCGTTGTAAGCCGGGCAAAAAGGAGTAGCTGCAGATTACCAATTGCGTTGCCAATTTTATGGATCGTAGAGGACGACGTCACTGAGGGTGACCCTAGGTAGGTGAAAGTCACTGAACAAACCTAAGTGTGTGATTGTCAATTGTGATGACAGGTGGTTTTTGAGCATCTTGGGCAAGGAAATTAGTATACTTCAAAATGATGACAAGTCCGAAGGTCCCTTACCATCTGGTGAGAAGCGATATATGAGCAGCTGAAGTTCCTGCTGGGAATGTGAAGTAACGCAGATTCAATAAGCGAACAACATGTCACGAATCACTATCTGACGACACCCTGTGTCTTAGATACTTAAGGCGTGCAGGATTGAAGAGGCCGAACATCAGACATGTGTTGCAGGTAGAGCCTTTGTGGCTGTACCGGAATGCTTGCGTCAAGAGTAAGAAAAGAATATCCCAAAGGAGCGTGGGGCCCAAAACACATCCTTGCTTAAACACCATGGAATGTCATCAAACGCTTCTGATAGGTGCGTCAAAATGTACCATATTGAAACTATAATGTACAAATACTATTAAGTCAACCAAAATGCTGAAAATTAGATTTGTAAGTTTACAGCTTCCTAAAGGTTCCTGTGAAATAATTAATTGTTACCAGACGAAAATGTCAATTGCTAAAAATAAATTTTGTATAGTCATATTTTGGAGTATCCTTATAGAAATATGCCAATGGATAGTTGTCAGATACGCTGACAATAAACGTAGAGTGTATTACTGAGCGCAACGTGAAATTATTACTAGCGTGGAGGTTGCATGGCAGGGTGTGATAACGTTAATGGTTGAGAATGTTCATGTCGTTTCACGTTTAACCATAAAGCTTTCATTCAGTTGACAATGTATTCCTGAGTTTCCTAAAAAAAAATTTAAATAAGTTCTTTGTTTATTTTTTACAGTTATACAAGCTGATTTGATCAGCTTTTTGTGAGTGTTATCTACAAAAAATGACAAATCAAGAAAGATCTCCCCCCGAGTGCGCTGTAGGGCTAATTGATGCATATATCCACGAGAAATTAATGAGAGTTGAAAAGTAGAATTTGATTCATATGCACGATCCACTCATCAAGAAATGAAAGTACGGAGGAGGAGAGGTGACGGGAAGGAAAAAAGAGAAGACGATAAAGGGAAGAATGGAGGAAAATAGGCTGAGAAAGAAAACAGAAGAGAGAGAGGAAGAAAGAAATTGAAAGAGAGTGAAAAAAGGGAGATAAATCTCGTAAATTTACATACACGTATAGTGTAACTTGTAATATTAGAGTTATGTAGATTGCTTTTTTGGACAAACATACAAAAATATCTTTCCAGTTTTTAAAACGTTTAATAAACACAAAAAAATATCCAGTGTGGTTTTAAATTGTTTTAAAAAACCGTTTTAAATTATTACAGTAGTAAATGCAGTGCGACGATGCATCGAGCAGCCAAGCTATATATAGTGGGGAAACCAAAATCTACAATGTTTATACGCAAAAATATTTTGCATGGCATAGTTTATGGGTTTGCAAAATCCTGCAGATAACGTCTATTTCAGCGTCGAAAAGACAAATGTCTTTGCATGCAATTAGTAAAGAATATAATTTTCACACAAAAAAACGCCAGTTTCCGGAATAATTTGTTTATTTTACACGATTTCCGTAAGTATTCGAATTTAGAGTGATATCGCGTTGTAAAAGGACACATGGCATGAAAAAATATTGAACGGACCCTTAATGAAAATCACTTCGGATTTTAAAATAAGACCTGCGCTTTTCCCTATTCTCTCTCTCTCTCGCTCTCTCTCTTCTTCATTTCCCCCAGTTTTCTTTTTCATCGCATTCTCACCGCCTCCTGCAACTTGTACATTCGATTCCAAACCTCTAGTGGATACTGCATCCAATTAGCCCTATACAGCGAAATGAGATCTTTCTTGATATGTCATTTTGAAGATAACACTCACAAATAAAATATCGGAATCAGTTTATAGAACCTGGAAAATAATTAAATAAAGCAACTAGTTGATTTTTTCAAATACATTAAATTTGCCGATCTTCAAGACACCGTATTTCATCTGATCATCAATAAAATGAATTTCAAAAGACTCCATAAATGTCAGCAAGTTATGTCCGGTGCGCAATTCTGCTTTATTAAAATATAAACCTGCAGTAAATTGCAGTTAAAATATATCCACTCAAAATCTATATGTAAAATTGAGGTTGGTTAATTATAGGTTCGTAAACTTGACCATAAAAATAAAGAATCTTTACTGTTTTTCAAATATAGTCAATACTTGTTCCACATATTGATTCTTAACGGTTAATTTGCTGTAAATTGCAACCTAATGGGTCTTACAGCACAGTTATAAGCCGTGCTGGATTGAAAGATTTAACTTCCACCCATGTTGGCCAAATTCACTAATTTGTGGTTTTGAAACATTTCATTCACCACTTTAAATGGGCATTTCATAAGTCATGGTTTGTAGGGTGGGTCAGAGTGCTTAAATGAAAGAAAAAACAGCAGAATGTCACTAATGGAGCTGTTTTTAATATAGAATGATTAACAATAAAAACCTACCACAAACATTTTAATGAGACAAAGTTCTTACAATTACCCTCACTCGTTTGTGATCTATTCCTGTAAGTTTTACAACTGCGGGACTAAATTCGGCCTTGGAAATCGCCCCATTTTGGTCTTGTAATTGCAGGAATAGCTCACCGTTGTAAAAGGTCAATTGCAGGAACACAAGGCAGATGGTTTGTTAGCTTTCGGTATTGGATGTAATAGCTTTTATACTTTTCTCCATCTCATACAAACATGCACAATCAAAAGATTCAGTCAAATTGACTGCTTAAGGTGTTGTTGAGTGTTCGACATTTTTTGTTCATTTTTTTAGACCGACGCTTTTTTCAAGAAATGCGTGCATTTTTTTCTTTGAAGAAATTAACCATGACCAAACTTATATTCTGGCGGGGGGAAGCTGATACAGATAATTCAGGGTGGTCAAATCAATCAACTCATTACGTTTCCAAAATTACCGGGCAGCTCCCCTTGGACCAAAATCCGATGGTCAATTTTTGCCCCAGAAGAGAAATTCTTGTTTTGTTTGGGTTGAGTATACTGAGCCACAAACACTTGCAGAGTTCAAAAAGGAGAGAATATCACCAATTATTTTGCGAAGGGCGTTTTTTAAAATGTTTTCCAACTGATATCCTGCTTCAGGATGTTTTTGTTCGAAATGTACACCAATAAACAGGCTGATTCAAAAAGAAAGTTGGCTCATTTTTCGTGGTTTAGCAACAATCTAAGAGGCCAGTCTATTGTAAGTAATATATCCCGCCAAAGAGCAATTTCTGAAGGTATGAATTTAAAAAAGAAATGGTTAACATTGCACCATACCAACCCAAGTGATACTCATTTCATTAAAATCACCCATTTTCTGATTCTAAACCTCTGGTAACTTGCATCAGTCTATTCACATAAATTCAATAAAGCGTGAACAAGACAGATCCCACCCACTGGGCCTCTGCGATTTAATGCCAAAAGAAAGAGTGACTTTACACTTTATACTCAAAGAACCATTAAATCAAAACGATAATACATATTCCTCAAGCAGTTGCAAGGCAACTATTTTTCTCACAACGTGTTTCCGCAATTATTTTTTATGTCAAGAACTGCAAAACATGCAAATGAAGTGTTTTTCTAAGAGAAGTCTACCAAGGGAAAACAGAGATTCGCCAAGATTAAAAATTTGATATCATTTTTAAAAACACTGTCAGGCATTTAAAATCTGCTCTTCCATTGATTGATTGAGTGATTTTGAGTATGGGTATGAAGCTCAAAAAACTTTCATTTGACAATCAAAGTGGCAAACCAATGGATCCTTGTCTTGTTCACGCATGTATTGAATTCAGTAAAAAGATAAACTGCATGCAAGTTACCAGATGGTACAGGCAAGAAAATGGGTGGTAATTCAAATATTATAAATCAGGTTTGCAGACAAATTCATTTTTTAAGTGACATTCGAAAATGCTCTTGTAATGACATAGTAGTTTACAGTATTCCTTGGAGTGTGTACTAAACTGCAATAATCCCAAGTAAACATCTTTTAATTTAAACGTACGCCTTAATCCTCGCGGTTTGCACCCCTAAGAAGCAGTCATAAGACTTATTCAAAGATAGAATACAATAATCAGCTTTTGACCCGATTTGAGTTGCTCGAAGTCAGCAATGTCATGTATATTTACTCGATCTTTTAACGACCTCCACGACCGTGTTGGGCATGGTCTTTCCTGGCCTTTCACAATGAAATTGTTTTGAAATGTGAAAAACGAGTAGGCCTAATCACGAAACATCGTGTAACTTGTTAGTAGAAAAAATAAAGTGTATTCTTACCTGATGGCGGGAACAGTTGTAGCAAACGTGGTAGGCACATAATATGAAAAGAGAGAGGGAAAAAGTGAAATTAGCATTTACTCGAAACCCGCATATTCATGCTATTTGCAATTTTGTTATCCAATTTGCGCGGAACATGCACTTGTTTGCAATTGTGAATAGAACGTCAATATTATTTGTCGTTGTGAGAGCAATTGGAACCAAACACGCACCACTGTATTGATCTGTATGAATTGCATTCTTTAAGTTATGTAAGTTTTTGTTTTGTCACCAATGAACTCTTACAGAGCAGAGATTTCGTGTGAAGGGCCCCTCAATTCTTTGACTAGAATAGTAGCAAAAGCTTTAAGCTTTATATCAAGAAAGTTCCATTTCATATAAACCTTTAAAAAATGCCCTAATTATGCAAATGTAAAGGAGCAAAATTTCACAAGGTGTGTTAATATGACCATGATAGAGATATTTGCATCATTGCATGCCCGGATCTGCATGACATTATTAATTAACAAGATCGTCTATAGGGAAATCATGTGCAAAAATACTTATGATATTAAAGGGAGTGCTTGAATCAACTGGACTTTTCAGCATATTATATCGTGGTCCTCTCTGAAACTAAGGGAAAAGATTACGATCACCATCCAATCTCTGAATAATCTGAATGGATATCCTGAAGATGTTGGTTGGCCCCATTATGCATTAGGGAAAATCGTATCAGTTCGCATTTTTAAAAAATTTTGCCAATATACTGTGACACAGAAAATCCTCTGCTTAATTTACAGGGTCCTGGCGATCGCTAATACTCGTCCCCTAAGCCCAGATTTACCGGAAGTGGTCAACATTTTGGTACAGAAGAAAGCTACTATTTTTTTCTCATTTACCCGGTGAAATCTTAGGGCCAAAGGACGTTTGGTTTGGAATTATGAGCGAAATGTACCCCAATATTTGGTCGACCAATATTAATTTACACCGTACTCTATGTGGCTTACTAAATCACAGGTTTTCTGCTCTCAGATGAAAACGCATTGAAATACGGCGCGAACTTTAACAGGTGAGGTTTTTTGTGGTAAGGCCATCTTATGAAGATGACAACTTCATATCCTTAAATCGGGGCCCTCCCCCTTTAAATGGACACACATCACAGAAGAAAACTAAACAGAGCTGCCGAATTTAGAAGTCATGCGCGAATTTCAGTAGCGTGGGAACTGATTAAAGCACTGCAGGCACCGTTAACACTCTGTTGCAGGGCATCGAAGATAGCTTGCTGAAAAAGGCTATTTTAAGAACCACTGCTTCAAATATACTAACATGTTTGCACTCGTTCGAATGCATTTTCGATGTTTTCGATATAAGTGAAATGCAAACCTTAAATAAAGCTGACGAAGTTGTTTTGTCATCTTGTCCAATTTCTGCACTCCGAATTTCAAAGATCAATGTATATGTCGTACCGCCTTAGGTGTCAATCCTCTGATCTCACACGGAGATCCAGGGTCGTATTAACTTGTTTAAAGGTGTCACTATGGACACAGTAACACAGCAAAACTAGAATGCAGTGAATTTTAGCTCAGTAATATATAGTTCGCTTTGTGGGGATCAAGCCATAGACTAGACCAGAGATTTCTGCGAGCGATCGCTGACCCATATTTTGTTCACAAAATATTGATGCTCTTGGCTTATGTTCCCTTCTGCGCATTATAATTTATGCGTTATCACGGACACGACAACACGACTGAGTAAAGCAATATTGGATGTCATCGTGATATACAGTTGTATATAGGCTCGGGATGTAGGTACATTTGCTCCCATTGTTTGGGGTATTTCCCTTTGTCCCCAGTTCAAACCCTGCGATAGAGCCAATTGCTTTAATTTAATCTAAATTATGGACTTAATAAACAATTAACAACTACATTCCTAATTAATTCCGGTGTTTCATTGGAAGTTGGCAGCCGAATCTGACAAACTAGACTATCCCATCCTTCGGAGATGAGGCCCCTCCCAGGTGGTGTTAAGAGCCGTCGGTCCATGTACAGAGACTCATACGGCCCATTGTTCGGTAAGTTTATGGGGCCAACCCCTGACTATTTTCATGCCGTCCTAGTTTCGACTTTCGAGGGAATGTAGTTATTACTGATCGTGTACAACCCCGAAGGCTTTAGTTGCCTAAAATTGTAACAAATAACGACATCATTTACTCATCATAAGGGAAATGTCTCAAGTATATGTGATGGTGCTCAAGCTTTAATCGCTGTATAATACAAAATATATGTGTTGATCCAAGAAGCCTGAGCATAAAAAATATAATGTGATTCCTCATGTATAAAATTAACACATGTCAAATATGTTATGATTAAGTAACACAAACTTTGACAGAATTTTTAATTTCAATAGAATTCAAAACTGTTTGAAATAAAAAATCCGCGTCACCTGAGGCCCGGTTACAATATGAAACGAGAACCGTGTGGGGGCACACGGAGAAGGGGTGATACAAGTGGATCATGGACCAAAGTGCGGGAAGGTTTCGGCCAAGTGATGAAGCGAGGGAAGTCATGGGCTTCTATAGATAATACTGCCTATCAGTGATTACTGCTAGCGATCATCACAATATAAAACTGCACATGACGGCCTCCCAGTACAAAACCCCAAATTTTCCATGTCTGTAACAGTACAAGTACCTAACATACCCTGCAATGCTGAAAGCAACGTAATATGGACAAATCGGATATTAGTCAGTACTGTCCGTACGGCACTTTCTACAACACGTAATTGAATGGAGTTTCGTAATCTTTGAACACTGCCGTTTTCTGTCAGTTCTTAAGTTGGAAACTTAACTTATGAGATTCTACACACTAGACTTCACTTTTGAAGTGTATTTCTGCACCTATCAAAAAAATACAGAATTTCGCATGAAGGAAAACACCTGTTATACATATACATAATAGTTATCTTTTGTTGACCATATAGTCAAAGGACAGCATTCAAGACCCGATTTGGACTCACCAGTGTGTCCTTCATCAAGACATCAGAATATCTTTTGTTAGGACCCATCAAGCGGTTGGGGCGGCAGATCTAAAATTTAGACGTCGTTAACACGTACGTATGTACACCCGATATATTACCAAAAATATTGATGTGTTGTAGGTTATCAAGCAATAATTTATTATTCTAAAACGGTTTAGTACTGAGATCACTCCATTATAGGGTTACTTTTTATATTTATATTAGGGCTAACACGACGAGGATATGGCCGTAAATGGTAACACCAATGACCGGCTCACTTAAAGCACCCAAATTAGTTTGTGGTTTGGTAATCTGAACTGCTGTTATCTACTTTTAAATTTATTTGGGTAGTGCCGTATTGAAAGCTTGGCCGCCATCGTATGAGTCCCCTTGGCAGGCTGATCACTCGACAGAGTTATTTTCATCCCCCACAACCTCATTGCGATTGGATTCCTCTAAAATAATTAGAAATTCGGTAATACACGTGCATGCATAAGGTTGTATGTAGGGTGAGTACAAAAAAACCAC
>JAMKCH010032183.1:0-16662 GCA_023653785.1 Ophioderma brevispina | reverse complement strand
ATAATGATTTTGTATGTATTTATAATGTTATTACATCACTTTTTTCAAAGTCAAGTGCAGTGCCACTTTTTGAAAGTGGAAATGAAGTATATGCAAAGAAAACATGATAGTTCTGGATCCTATCTTGAAGCAGTGTGCATGACTCCAGACATGAAACAAGAAGGAGCTGCCTCCAACTTTTGGACATAGGATAGCAAGACACTTGTCTTTAAAGAATTCTATAATTGTATGGAATTAGTCGTTCTCGCTCCATTGATTTACATGCTTAAAATCAGCTGTGAAAATGTAATCAATTCATGGCTGATGCCCGTGTTCAATTCGTTAAGTGAACCCCCAGGTAGTACGCGCTTGGCGTAATGAAATTTATATTTCCGTTAAGCGCTCTCGTCCATATCGCATTTTGCTACTTCCGCGCGCCTGACCAACATGGCGACTCGTGTGTGTGATCGTTGCGTGCAGCGGGTTGTTCGATTGTTTTTCCTGGGGATGCAGTCCTCTTGTGTATTGAAGCGTAAAGGTATCGCAAAATTGGATTAAATATTAAAGATGATCTAAATGATTGAAGCGGTTAAGAATGGAGACAAAGGTATGATTTTTGGGAACCGGTACTCTTTATTTTTGCGTAAGAAATCGGCCTCTGGCCTAGTTCTTCCACGTATTAAAATAATGGTATCGCTTGGGTTCAATTGTAGTAAAGAGAGTACCCGGTTCCAAAATCATACCTTTATTCTCTAAAAATTTTACATTATGATTTTTTTTACATGGCGAAAATAACAGTGCATGTACACTGCCAAGGACAAAGGTGGATCCAAAAGCTTCAGATTCCACAGCACTGATTTTGTTTTGTTACAGATTTTATCAAAGCCAGTCAAGTCAGCATTTTAATCGCCTCTATGAAGTGATAGTACCCTAAAGCATCTAAGCACTATTTTGATTGGATACTGGCAGCTACACTCATGTAATGAGCAAATCAGAGACACCATAAGAATAGTGATATGTTTCACAGATGTGGAAGCATATTTGGAGTGTTAGTCAGGAGACCATATCAATGTTGTGTCCTGTAAAAGCAAACAGACAGACTGTTACCCTTAAAGGGTTTTATCAAGGGTTAATACGCAGCCTGTTTCACTCGCATGTTGTAAACGCTGTATGCGGGTGCCACAATAATTATCAAGTGATATAGTAATATAGTGTGTCAGTCTGTTGTTAGACTTACTTTGTTGTAACTTCATGTATAACTATACTGGTTTTTGATCCTGGAAGCCAATCAGATGTTTGTTTCAGTTTTTTTGTGATGTTGTATGTTTTATTTTTTTATTTTTTTTTTGTTATATAATTTTCTGCAAGACAAGGAATTTTATTTGTGCACAAGACCAACTGGCAGGTCCCAGTAAGGCTCACTTAAATGTTGCAGTGGAGCAGGATGACATTGTCATGAAAATGTAGGTAGGATTGATATGATATTGTATCAGAAGAGCAATAGGAAAAAAGTAGGGTGCCGTTCGTCCATCAGGCTAGTGTGCTAGCTTCGGATGGTTTGTAGCCTTGCCACTTTAAAATTTCACAGAGAAATGTGGAATTCTAGCCAATTGGAGAAAGTGTATGCATTTTTATTCCAATATGGGCCTAAGTTTTCCTTTATCAATGTTGACTAAGAGCAGCAATTTCTACTTTATGAATTTTAAATGGATAATTTTAAAGTGAGATAATTTGAGTGCTTGCATAAACCCCCTACACACTCAGATTAATTCTTAAAGGTAAACCATGATGGAGGAAAATGCTTACAATGATGACAAGTTAGTGAGAGAAAATTATTGACTTGTTTATGTATTTGTTGTTTCCAGGAGTATTTATAATATCTGCTATAACCAGTAATATGAGCTCAAAACAATCAATTTGGCCTTTGGGAAAAAAAATGAGTGGGGTTATGATTAAAAATTACAAGTTGTTTTATTACAATGCCAGGTTATTTTTACCCTTTTAAAACAAATTTTGTTCACCATAAGAAACATTTTATTTAAAGAACACTCTTGATTGTGAAGGAAAATGACTATTTAAGGTAATTTCGTATTTCAATGTACCACTGACAAGATTGTTGTTTAATCTGGAGGGAATATATTTATACATAATCGGGGAAGATATATATTTATTAAAATATGAACTGACAGTATGATTGATGGAGCCTAATGAATGTGACTAGGTTTGCTTGAAGACGGACTTAACCAAAACCAGTAGGGGAGGCTATCATTTTCCTCATAGGACATGATTCTTTTCTACCATCTGTCATGAAAGTAGCGTCATTGATAAGGGGTTGAACACGGTTTGGTTTAATTTCATTTTATGTATTGAAAGAAGGTGCAATGCGATCAGATTCATTTCTTGGGGGAGCAAAGTGAATTTCTTTTTGGGGGCAAAAGTGAACTTCTGCAGGGCAAAAACCTTATACACTATAAATTGGAGAGTCCCTTACACTTTAACAATTTGGCCAGAATGCCTGTGTTGTTTTGCCCACAATTTGGTGTGTTTTTTGCCCTAAATTTGATTTTGCTATTAAAATCGTCTTTTTTTCAAAATGGGGGGGGGGGGGGTGTGCTCACCCCTGGCCACCGCCACTGAAGGTATGATTTTACCTGTGATGGATGCCTTTGTGCCATGTGGACATGCAGTTAAGTGGAATAGATTGAATGACCATCAACTCATGATCGCATGAATCTTTTCTCTGGATTAACTGAGGGATGGCAGTTTCTGAAATTATTCAATTATTTAAAAAAAAAAAAAAAAAAAAAAAAGTGTTTAGAAATTAATTTTTAAGTCAGTTAATGAAATGGATTATTGAAATAAACATAGATGTAGGGTGTTGTGCAGATCTTAAATAATGCAGCACTTTCCAAAAATTGAAGGCAAGAAAAGATTGTTCTCACATACTTGTGTGCATATTATGAGGAGTCCCTTTTGCCTACACAAAAATTATGCGATAAGCAAAATTTTCTTTGTCGCGGTGGGGGGGGGGGGAAGGGAAACGGGTAAGGACAGTGCACTTTCCATGGCACACACATTCGCCTAAGACTGGCCAAACTTGCTAATTACTTTCAAAGAGTTTTTATGCAAGTGGGAAACTAAAACTGTGGGCAAAAACGCAAGAATTTGGTATGTCAATTTGTTATCTGTAAAAAAATGGCACATAAACTCCTTGCCAATTATGATGAGCTCTCCAAATTTTGTGAGACAATCCTTTTACCTAATATATTGTTGCAGAT
Source organism: Ophioderma brevispina (assembly GCA_023653785.1). Taxonomy (NCBI): domain Eukaryota; kingdom Metazoa; phylum Echinodermata; class Ophiuroidea; order Amphilepidida; family Ophiodermatidae; genus Ophioderma; species Ophioderma brevispina. The sequence goes on along the minus strand of JAMKCH010032183.1, from coordinate 13,405 downwards.
TTTGTACCATATAAACATAATGTCTGTTCTGTTGTGACAATGGGTTTGTAGCGCATGTGTGTTTTTGTGATTGTCATCAGTAAAATTTATACAATCTTTTTCTTTGTATGATAGGCTTATTAAGTGATGGTGTCCAAGTTGATTCATCTCTTTTTGGGAGAATTTGACTCATTTTAAGCCACTATCAGTCATTTTTCCAAATTCAAATGCCCATTTTGTCTCAAAATTTGCTAGTGTTTGAGGTCATATCAACCACCTTATATTACTTTTCTTTTTTATGAAAAGACCACTAAAGCATTTGAAGCTTTTAATAAGCGGTCTTGAAGATGCAATTTACGAATGTTTGTTACTTAAGAAAGTTGAATCCCGACTTCTTTTTAGTATATACTTTGAATCTAAATAATCGTAATTTCTTGACAAATAATGCGTGGTAAGCTTAGCCACTTACAAGGGTATTTACTACAACAAATTCTAATACACACAGTGCCAAAAAAAATGGTCTTTGATGTGAAAAATAGGGGGGCGCGAATTTGTTTACATTGTGAAAAAAAATCGCTGACAGTGGCTTGTTAGGGAACCCATTAAGGGGTTTCAATTCAATTCCTCTTTGCAAGGTTCACAATGGAGGTAGGAACCTCAAACTGGTATTGGTATTCGCTGTTTGCGCAACATGCCATTGGCGCTCTGTTGGATACGATAAGAAGATTAGAAGGGAAATTATTAGTGAAATGGACTTTTGTTGGCCTCCAGATCATCCAAGCATGCACAAAAAATACAAGTACATGCGGGGCCTTGGTTCACCTGAACATTTCAGATATTTATGACAGGCGATTCTCTTGTATTCTCTTCATGCTTGAGTTGTTATTCTGGGGAAGTAAGGCTGTTATTAAGACCCCCCTTTTCAGCATTGCACCCAAGATCCCACCAATTTGGAAACTTTCACCCCCGACTTCAATATTTTTTGAAATTTACCACTGTCACCCAAAGACCCTAGTTTTTGGAAAATTTTGCCCAAAAGACTTATTTGGTAGAAAAAGTTGCAAAAAAATCCACCAAAGATCAATTTGTGGAAAATTTTGCAAATTTGCACTCCCCAAAAAAACATGCTTTGAGGCATTTTGGCTGTCTCTCCAACGAAATACATTTTTTGTACATCCTCTGTCACCGAATGACCGGGTTAGGGAGGAAGCACCAACCTTACACACATCCATTTCATATTTATGGGGGAGGAGGGCCCCCTCATGGGATGTTTTACAGTCTGGTCAAGTGGAACCTATGGGTTCCGTTTTTTAAAAGTGCCCGATATGTGGAGTTTAGGATAATTTGCTATCAGTCTATCACTGCCTGCTGGTTTTTTGTCTGGTGTAACATAGTGTCGAGTACCACCCATCTTTCCTATTGTGTTCTCCATTGAGTGCTGTATGCCATCATTTGTTTCAGCACTGTACCCAAATTAGTAAAGATAGCACCGTACCAAAAAAAATTGCAACCAAAGGTTTTGGCATTTGCTGGTAGTTTAAGGTCAGGCTTAACAAAATATCAAAAGTTCCTAAAATCGAAGTCCCAGAAAGTGTTCAAACTATGACATAAACACAATGCCTCTGCCATTTTCGAAAACATAAACCCCTCAATATCTCAGGTAATAAATGAGCTAAATAACAAACAAGATGTCTTTCCAACTAATTCTAGCATAACAAAACCATTAAAAAATCAGTTTTATTTAAGTGAGATATCATCTTGAACCTCGAAATCCAATATGGCCGCCATCCGCCATGTTGGAAAGTACAATTTGTATCTCTGGTACTAAAAAAAACCACAAAAAAAACCGGATGGGCAAAAGGACAAACGAGATGTCATTTCCTCCTAATTCTATCTAATTTAAACATCCATAAATAAATGGGTTTATAGTAAGTTGAATATCATTTTGACCACCTCTAAATCCAATACGGACGGCTGCCATCCACATGGGCCAAAATGACAAATATGGTGTTATTTTTTATTAATTTTTAGCATATAGAAAGATGGTTGTTTGAAAGCACCTTGATGTCTTAAAAGTGGCCACTAAGTCTGCCAGTCTTTAAAACAATGACACCAAATCTCTATTTTTTAGCATTGTAGCAATTACATGACCAATGAGGTGTCATTTCATTAATTCCGGCATTAGAAAACTATTTGAATTAAAATTATTTTTAGTAGGCTATTTGTCAAAAGTTCGTAGCCTTATTAATATCAGCTATAAATCATATCACATTATGTTCTTTACAGTGTAGTTGTAGAAAACAGAAAGTACAATTTACATATTCATCACCAAAATGTGAACCAAAACACTTGTTTGCAGTAGATGATTCCAAAGACTCTGATGGCTGATCATGAACAGGGACGGCCATGATTGCAGGCCTTAATCTTTCTATTCGATTCAGAATCTATAATGGTAGTACAAAATACTGTGGAACAATCTCGTAACACATGGTACTAGGGGCCCAGAAGTTTAGTTTTAACTTGGAAATTTCTGGAACAAGCTGAAAATGTCAGGATTGGTGCACAAGAAATGTGTCTAGAATAACATACTAAAAGTCCCCTAAAATCCTCTTTGTGCTTGTTTTCAGAATAAGTGGGCAGAGTTTGTACAGGTGTAAAATTACAATATTAGAATTGTCCTTAAATGTTTTCCAACAGTTTTTGTCATGTCCCAAGGCTCAATAAAAGGTTAGTTGCCCTATCTACAACCTGTTGTTTAAGTACTACCGACCGTAAATCATCAAGGTCAATCCTGGGGGTTAAATATTTCACAAAATGATCCCATTTCAGTGAAACCACGATTCAAATGCACTCGTAGAGTCCATATTAAAACAGAAAATGTTCATACCAAATCACCTACATGCTTCAATATTGACATAAAGAAGCAGAAAGCAGTGACCCCCCATAGAACCTGTAGAACCCCCCATCACATTGGCCCGTAAGTTTGCAAGTAATGACCATCACCTGTTTAAATCTTCATCTTGGTGTTCATAGTAACAACTAGATGAAGAATTTGACAACATCTTTCAGAAGAATCCCCATTCTGAAATTTAACTCCCCAGATTACCTTGAGGCCTTTTTATTTAACCATAATAGTTATTAAACAACTAAAAGCCATAGATAGGGCAAACACAAATAACCTTTTTTTAATCCTTAAAAAAAAAAAAAAAAAAAAATGTTGTGAACACATTTAATGACAATTGAAAGATTTTGTAATTTTACCCCTGTTACCACTTCTTCCCCCCTTATTTTTTCTTAAAATGCACAAAGAGGATTTTTGTGGACTTTTAGTATCTTATTTTAGACACATTTCTGCACCAATTCTGAAGATTTTCAGCTTGTTTCCAGAAATTTCTCACCTTTCCATTGTTTATTTTTATAATACTCTTGGCCTAACTACTGGATGACTTCTGAGGAAAACAGATTTTGGGAAAGAATACATTCTGCCACAGGCTAGATTTGGCAACATTAACGGAATAACCTGCATGCAAAGGTGCCAAATTTTAAAGTGGTGGCCAGAACACTAAATTCACCCATATTTTTTTGCCCACCCCAAATATTCTTGAAGTCGTATCACAACCTGAAAATGTATGGCAAAGGATAGATAGGATAAGCATTGCAGAAAAATTGATAATACACATGGTTTCTTTTGTTCTGTCATGACCAAAGTAACGGTCATTACAGTGTCTTCTGATTTTGAGAAATGTAGTATATCAATAGATCTGTGTCTTTTCCAGTTCGGGTTGTTTGTGACCTAAACTATGCATGGCCAACTGCTGTTTTGGGCTATATCAACTATGCATTTCCTTTTTTCCCAGCACCAAAAATTTGTCGCATTTGTGTCTACCTTATTTGCGATCCTCGGTTTTGCGAAGTTCGGGTGTGGCTGTCTTGGTTGGTTCACGTGTATCCATTGAAGAAACTTGGACGCGTGCCAATGGTGAACTGTGAAAGATGCATAATCATTAGTATTGCCGGACTATACTGTGCTTCTTCTTGTCATTTCAAGCGATTGTAAAAGAAACCTCCATCAGAAACCAGTGTTCATGTTCTTTGGCACTGTCTAATAAGCAGCAAGCCCTATCAGGGGCAGCCGCCTTTGACAAAGACACCTGTTCGTAAAATGGCAATCAGGATTTAGCTTTCCGTTTGTAGTTATATTAGAAATAGTGAGCTTGTTTCCATTTGTTGCTGGATCGGTGAATAATTGGAAAAACAGATCTTGTACATGTCATCTCACCAGCATTTTCCTGTCAAAATGTTTTTTAAGGCCTTTTCTCGTGAGCAAGAATTGCTTACAAAACGTGGCTGTCAGCTTTGACAAGTCATTCTTGTTTCTGCCATCGATGAAGTGTAATGATTATGAATCTTCACAGTTGACCACTATCAAAGCATCTGGTCTTCAGGGATTACACACTGGTGAACTAACACAAAGACACAAAATGAACCGCTATCGAACATGTAGGATCGCCAAAAACTAGGTTAGACCCGCAAAATGCAACAAATTGGTAATAAAAGAGAAGACGTTATCTCAAAATGGATCCTGGATAGAAGGCTCTCATTAAACTAATTGGTGACCGACAGCAACGAGAGACTGCCACATAATCTATACAGAAGGAGATGCAAATGCATTTTATAAATCAATACAAATACAAAAAAACAATAAAATTTTTTAAGTTAAAAATCCATATTGTCGAAAACACAGAATCTATTCGTACTTCTCCATTATGCCCGAAGAGAGCTGTAATGACCCTTTACTTTCGGCTATACTATCGCAGAGACAAACAGAAAACATATTGTATGATTATTAAAGCTTCTGAGTGCTTATTCAGTATAACATTTGTCTCTAATCTTGCCCATGAATTTTCAGGTTGTGATACTACTTTATTATATTTGTCGGTTGGTACAAGAAAGTCCTTTATTTTCTTCAAAGTAATTCATAAGGTGACCCTGTGTTACGAGGTTGTTTCAGAGTATTTTGCTACTCCCAATATGGATCTGACTCGAAGAAGAAAGTTGATGAAGGTTTTGCCAATGCATGGTTTTTGTTCACCTGTTCAATGGTCAGCAATTAGAGTCTTTTTTATGGTAAAGGCAAATCCAGGGCACTTACAGAGCAGAAACTAACGTATGGTAGAAACAACTGATGGGTTGGTTGATGCCAAGATAGCGATTACCCTCCTTTTTTAAGCCGGACCGATTTCCGATGATTAGTATCAGGAATTGTTCAGAAGGGCATCTCCCATGTGGGCAGGTGAATCTTCTGATGGCTGACCCTGTTAGATCTTGGGGTCTAACCTGTGAGGTTATGAGGGTCGTATGCCCCGTCGGCATGAGGGTCAATACTCTGAGTTTTTCGACATCAGTTGGCCAAGCCGTTCAGGAGCCTCCTACATTAGCAAATGCGGTTGGAGAGTGAGTGTTAGTTTGCTCTAGTATAAAAACCTGCAAAGATGTCCATGAAAATCCCTGCTTCAACAAACTCCACTTAGGAGAACTATGTTACAGTATGCAGTTGCTGTGCAAGACTGATGGTCAAAAATTCAACTGACTGAGGCTGGATAGCTACGAGGGGGAAAAAGTGTTTTCCCTCTATGAACAGAAGTCCTGCAAAGACGTTGGCCACTGGAAATGATCTCATGCACTTGTTCTTAGGATGCATCACAATGAAAATGTACTGCAGGAAAGAATGAAATGCACCACAGATGTGGGATATTCATGTGAAACAAATGGTCAGAAAACAGTATCAATGAAGAACTCGAAGACTAAATAGTAATCGTGTGTCGTCATATGTTGCAACAAGTCTAATGCCATATTGTGGTGATGTTGTGAATAATGTGAAGCTGTAATTCTGTACTGAAGAACTTACCCACCCCACAATACACTGGGACAACACCATATTTTGAAATGGTGATAGATTTATAACCGATAAAAAATCAACATGGGCTACGAACTTTGGACAAATAGCCCACTAAAAATCACTTAAAACACCATCTTAATAATGTCTTATACCTCAATTAATAAACATAACACCTTATTTCAATTTTGTGCACATCTGGTAATCAGAGATGAAATCATCATACTTTTCAATGAAGATGGCCAAACCATATGAGATTAGAGGCCTTAAGATGATATCTCACCTTCGTAAAACCCAGTTTATGGATTTGTTGTGATAAGAATTTAGTCTAGATAGAATATTTCGTAGCATATTATTGAAATGAGATCTTGTTTGCATTTTGGTCATTGGCACCAGCAGATACAACAATCTGTACTTTTTAACATGGCGGATGGCGGCCCCTTATTGGATTTTGAGGTTATTAAGGGGTGATACGCAACTTCGTTTAAAACTCATTGTAATTTAATGATTTGTAAGCTAGAAGAAATTAGTAGAAAATGACATCTTGTTTTGTCCCTTTTTGCTCATTATTGCAGAAGAGTATGAGGATTTAGGTTTCTCATAAAATGGCGGATGGGCCATTTTGTTATGTCATAGTTTGAACACTTTTGGGACTTCGATTTTTTGTGCAACTTTGATATTTTCCAACTGAACTGATAATACCCAGGAAAATGCCAAAAGAACCCTTCCCTTGCCAATATTTTTCGCCGAAAGGGTTCTGAGGAATTGGCACCTAATTTAGCGCCTACTTGTCACCTCCAGTGGCGTTGGTATACCGCATTCAATGAAGAAGCTCTCCTTACTGTAATGAATACAGTTAAATCCCCGCCTAATGGGCGCTATATAACCGGATTACAATGGCTCCGCTCTTGTTGCAAGGATTTTTTGCTTGGATGATGAAGTTTATTCATTAGACATGTTAGAAGGACGATTCCATTACCTGCATGGCGTTACTTCCGCTCCATTCGTGCAATCCAAATCACAGTGGGAAAGATCCTGTCTTAACCAGTTGATAGTTTCATCATCCAGGTTGATCGGCCTGGAAATTCCTCTTGGGGACTTGTAACATCACAGTCATCAGTGATGTGGCTAATGGTTTGTGGGCTCTCTCCACAATAGCAGTTTGGTGAAAGTTCCACTAATCTTGTGAAGGAAGTTTTTGTACGACCAACCGCAGTTCTGCCAGTATGTTGATTGGTTGACCCCATGCTTTCCTATCAAGGTCACAGCCTTTGGGCGTGCTAGATGGATTGTCCACAAACTGCTTTAGGTTCAAAGTCGAGGATGACCATTGCTCATACATTGTACCATCTGTCATTGATCCAGGATGATCTATAGGGATACTGGACTGCAGTGTCATGGATTGGGTAGCAAAGTGACTCCGTGGAACTCTCTGACCTCAAAGGTGTTGGTTGTTGGTGGGGGATTAGGCTGCCAGGTTCATCACATTTCTTGGCGAGCTTGATCGTCTTAAGGTTCCTCCTAAGGTTTGCAGGAGCTATTCCAGATAGAACTGGAAGGTTTATTCTACGGCCGTCGCAAAAGGCAACCACTAACAAGTCTAATTGCAATAAATGCCTGGGTAAGGTCAGGTAAGCACGGAAACGATTATCCTGAGTGACGATAATATGCGTCGTAAGTTACTGAACAATTATGATAGAAACCGTAAAAATCTAGTGATGGATCATACAACGCACATAGATCTTTTAAGAAATACGAGAGGTTGTGGTTCCTCAGAATGCCCGATAGCACATACAATCGCCCATAGCTTTAAACAAGCTCTAAGCTCCCTAATAAATCCCAACTCCAACTGGCCTGCCCGCCCAACTGCCCATTGCGTGTCGCATAATAATTTACAGGTACGTAACTGGTACAAAAAATCGCATAACAAGACGTTGGAACAGCCGTGACCAATATGCAAACGCCCGGGCGCTAAACATTGCAGACGGGCCAATGGACGACGGTAATGGACGGTCAGAAAGTCTAGCAACATAGCAGACGAACAATATGGCCAAAAAAAAACAAAGGGCTACACAAACTGGCGATGTTAGTCTTAGATAACAGTCGTTTTGTTTTAATTACTTGATATTCATTATGCCACAAATGCGGCATACGGGTTCCTTAATTTTTTTCCCACATTTTTGCTTTTACATAGGTTTATTCCTTCCATCAAACCCATGGGCCTCATTGGAAATAAACCTGTGACGGGATTTATTATTTGTTTTTTAAATAATCAATTTTGCTTTTGTTTTTGTTCACCTTAGATTACTAAACCTAACAGGTAACCGTTTATTCATCTCAGTTCTACTGTTATTTTTTTTGGCTGCAATCATAGTAAAACCGATAATAGAGGTGCTTTTTATAGCACATAACCAGCAGTCCTGTGCCCTTTAAAATACAAACTATACATAGTGATTACAACCAAGGGGGTGAAACCCATTCAAAACCAGTCGTTCCGTGCTGGGCGCTGACTTTTGAATATTGCACGGAATAATTCTTAGTTTGGGTGCTTGTATACACCCATTAAGTCAATTCGATACAAACATCCCGCCAACATATCAGTTTGTTGGATGTTTGGGTGCTATTGGGTTTGTAAATTAATGCCCTCCCCATGCCCACACAACGAATAAATGACACATCAGTCGTCTGATTTAAATAAACCGCCTCAATGAATATCTTTTCACACCTAAAGCGCCATGGCATTATAAGAAAAAAGAGTATCTGAGCACAAGGTTGCCAGTTCACTATTATTACATTAACACCTGGCCACCTCTAACACATACTTAATTTGTATCACTACCCGATTAGTGTATAGCCACAGCGGCACCCACAGTATGTGGAAGAAGCGGAGGAGCCATTGCTTTCTATTGGTTGGTACCTATGTTTTCTTTGTGGTCGGCAAAAAACATGCGAGACGGTGATTTCTAAAGATTACGTAACGTTTTGGCCTCTCTATCTTATAGAACCTCTTTGTGTACATATATATACACACAATCAGAATTTGTTAAATATTTAAAAAAAACCACAAAAACTACAAAAACGTTCCAAGTCTGTGGACGTCCCATTGTTATTATAATTACATATACGGCTTCCAACTTACCAATTGCGCAATCACCAGGTACTTGACCCTCTATCTGGAGGTCCGGCAATGTGATGTGATCGATCGATCTACGATGTAGTGTAATTTCAATACAAAGGACCTTCACTATTTGCTGGTTTATACCATGTCTGGTTCTAATCATTATGATGATACTACTGTCCATTCAAATAGCTTAGACCCTCGGTTTTTACTTAATATTAGAGAAGATGAGGTTTCGGGGGAAAAATCCGTGAAAGAAAAGTTGTATTCACTAAATTACCATTACCCAACAGGATTTTTAAATTTCAAAACATATGGATGGAAATTTTACCTACAAATCTATGAAATTTGACCCTTTTCCCCTCAAAGTTGCAAATGATCTTGTACCATCGTCTGGTATGACGTGTGAGGTGGTCTTTGGTATTATAACATGCGAGGTAGGAAGCGAACTACGATGTAACTATCCCCACATATATCGGCGGACCAGCAGACCTTGGTCGGAAGTGACCTGCTCATATTAAGGCTTTTCACAATGAGCCGGTGATCGAACGACTTTGCGATCGCGCCGTTTTTGTAGACTAGTGCAGCCGTTTTCTGAATACTAGACGCGCATGCGCAATAACGCGTTAGTATATTTAAAAGTTTTCCAAAGAAGATTTAATGAAGCTGCTGCTCTCGCTCTCACGAATACGTCTTTTTGAGGCATTTACGGCAGCGGTTGTAGTTGACTTTTTTAAATGCTGAGGTACATGGCCAGCTTTTTAAATGATATAACGTGTCACCGATTGGTTTGTTTCCGCACCGAATGTGAGTTTTCGTCATGACATCGAACGGACTGGATTTAATGAATTCAACATGGCGGAAAACTCGTACTTAGTGCATTTATTGGACGAATGTTTGCCGACTTATTTGAGAAGCCAACACCGATACGTGTTGTCAGAGTTGGCGACGTATTATAATGAATTTGGTGGCTGGTTGAAGTCACATATAGCGATCGATCGCAAAAGTCGATCGATCACAGGCTCGTGTGTCGAAAATCCGTATTGTGTCATCGTCTCTTAAAAGGACATAATACAAAGAATGTATTGTATTTGTATTTCTTTGAAAGTTGTGAAGCGACAAATGTTTGTATAGGGCAAGAAACAAAGACGGCTGTCGGCGGATGCTGAGCACCTGCAGGGCTTGTACTTTTAAAATTCCCGCTCAATCGGATAAATAGCCCATTGAATAGTGCTGTTGCTGTATGTGATGTCCTTCGCCCCTCGATCACGTCAGTAGACCAGTGGTGCTATAGTTGCGTTTGTAAAATTATGTCGCATCATCGATAAACACACCGGATAAACAAAAGTTGCTCAGGCAATGATTGACTACATCAAAATCCCGGGATAAAATAGAAGCGATTTATACATTACAAGAATTGTTGATGATATCGATCAAGTTTCTACTGTCAAAGAGCGATTTTGCAAGCGTTTTACAACAACCCCATTCATAAATGGAAACATTCTGAAAAAGTTTATGCACATTACGAATATTCGGCTGGATTCGATTCCTTGCCGATTGATGGGCAAAAATCACAGAAAGTGAATAGAATGGGTGTGAAGAAATACTTTTTTGCACGCACCTTCAAAATCTTGTGGGGTAATTAGATGAATACCCACTTTTCTTTCACGTTTTCCCCGACACCAAAACCTTCTCTAATATTAATACAAACCGAGGGGTCTAAGCTAATTGAATGGACAGTTAAAAGACGCAAACATACGTGAGATTGTAAGCATGGTAAAGAGTGCTGTTTACCGGAAAAGACAAAGTAATACATATTTGAACAATAGTTAAAATGTTAAATTGTTTTTCTTCTGTTAAACAGTGTATTGTGTACTTTTTGTTGTGTGCGCGATGAATGCCATAAGTTAGGGGCCTATGAAAAATATTAGATCCCCTCTGATCGCTATACTTGTTTGCTCTTTTCGCCTGGAGGCATAGCAACATGTGATAGGAAATGACCCATATCGATCGATCACATTACATTTACGGACGGCCACTAGTCAAAGTACCCGTGAGTCAGACTTTAATTGGTTTATGGTTTACACTCCATATTAAAGCAGTTTTTAAAACAATAAATAATTATAATAACAAAGGGCCGTCCCCCAGACTTTGAACGTTTTGAAAAACTATGGTCCCATATCACTATCTCCATGCAGAGTGACGTAAGCCCAGTTTATAATGATTGCAGTGTTAAAGCACAAGTGGTTGACTCCGCTATGACACGGCGTAATTTGTGTCCGATCCAAAGACAGCATTTCTATACAATCGCCAAACGATCTGCACTGATAGCTGACATCCACTGCGCAGAGAGAGTAGGCGACATGGGACCATAGGCAAGAATTGTAATAAATAACGTTTCAGGTTGAATTTGAGGCGTTGTCTTTTAAAGACTTCTGTTTGGGGTAGTATGTGGGTTACATGTCATTATTTGATCTACTACAATTGGCCTCATCTACAAGTTCACGGTTTATGATGCTACATGAGGACCTCTCTCTCTCTCTTGGGGTCCAATCAGTTTCTTTACACCGGAAGTTATGTCGGAGGTCACCCAAGTACTAGTGCTAACAGCTGAAAATCATGGTTTTGGGTTTCCTAGGAAGTCATTTTTTTACCGAAAGTACTATCCCACAAGGCCAAACGATTGTACGAGTAGATAAATGAAATAGCGCATATATATTCTATGGTGTTTGTGTCTACAGTCATTTTTCTGTCATTAACTGCGAAAACCGTTTGTTGTAACTAAATTTTTACCAGTAACGAATACTCTTTGATTGCCTTTAATTTTTGCGCCACAAAAATTGGCGTAGTGAACTGAGGCGCATTAAACCGCGAGGTGCATGGAAGCTGCATCTACTCGTACATCGTTGGTGCATTGTGGGAAGGAATTCGTAAAAAATGACTTCCGGTGGGAACCCAAATCCCGTATTGTTGGACGGGGTCATTTACACGGGCTTTCACAAATACAAATAGGCAAACGACCTTGCAATTGTCCACATTCCCTGCCCGTCTGCAGTTCAATCGAGAAAATCAGGCCATGATTAACATTAAAATATGAGAATCAATTCTGAGATGCCTTTAAATGGCTTATGATATTCGACAAAATGAAAAGGATCAGTGACCCATGATTACACGTATATTCGTTATCACACATGGTATACTCTGAAGGAAAATTAATAGGGTGATCCAATTGGTGCACTGAGCATGTTTCGTTTTGTCGATATATAATAAGCCCCTTTAAATGCAAAATGTAAATAAATTTCTGAAGGGCTTTCGCCTTAAAAAAAGAGGAATACGTACGCAGACTTTTGTAGCACACAATTTCAATTGGCTTTATTTAAATTTGGTGGGATTTCTAAACGTACAGAACCACGCTTTTCAAAAACTAAAATCATGCTTTAAGTTGTTTTTAACCCCCAAAACACCCTTCACGTCATATTCGATCAACTTAGATAAATACAAGAATTAGGAATCAGGAATTTTCCAGAGTATTTTTCCACCAGCGATTCCATTGCTCTCCGGTACAAGAAAATAAAGCCATGTTGGCGTGATCTCATGATTGACTGTGTTGTTAAGAAAATATTTCATATTCAGCAACTTGTCAGCTGGCACAACAAGCGCAGTTGACAAAAATAATAGTTGGCCCTTATAGGGCTTTGGTATGGTTAAGGCCTCATAATGCCAATGGAGACCTTTTTCTATAGCATACGGTTTTTAGTTAAGATTCAATATACTAAGAAGACTATAATAGGGACGGGGGAAAATCATATATTTAGCGCTTAAAAAGCAGGGCAGCCGCTGTTGTGGCGCCCACTCAGAACTTCTCAGAGCATAAGGTTTCTGATAATAGCATTTAAGTTTTTCATGATCGTTTTACTTTCGGTATTCGAAGCAACAAGAACCTACTGGCTGAAATTACCCACGCAATCATGCCGGTAGTGTTAGGTATCAATATGGACGGTGAAGAAGGAAACTTAAAATCCACAAAATCAAAAATACATGCAAACATTAAAGGTTAAATTGCGAAAAATATTAAATTCGCCATTTTTTACTTTAAGCGTAGTAGAGTGGTAAAGTTGCTTGTGATTGTAATACTATCATACAGAAAGAGAACAAAAATCACCGTTTCCAGCATATAAAAAAATATGCGAACCAAAGAAACAGAAAAAAATTATCAGACAGTTGGAGTGGGTAACGTTGATATTGGATATCTCCTCCCATGTGGTACGTCGCTTTTGGCCAAGCAGATCCAGTAAACTGGTTGCCTTTTCACTCTCTCAATATCGCTCAGTTGGCATACACGTACAATAAGTAAAGATGGCAGAGAATCATTTTGGTACAAAAATTGTGAAATTTCGAATTGCTGTAGGATG
>JAMKCH010032182.1:0-16772 GCA_023653785.1 Ophioderma brevispina | reverse complement strand
TGTGTCAGTTCGAGTCCGCTGTGGCCACCACTTTCTTCGGCAATATTACATTATTCTAGTATTCAGTTCTGGTCATCATTCTTTTTAATTTAGGCTACGGGTCACCCTGACCATTGAACTGAATGATGACGTATATGTATTGTTGTTAGTATTCAGTAATTTTCAGGAAACACCAAGGTTGTCAGTTTCGATTTTACAATGAATATTCATAACAATAGATATGTTGTCTTTGAAGTTTTTCGTAAATCTAAAAAGTACTACCAAGGACGGAAATGAGATAACATAATCCGTGATTTTCTCCAATTTGAACCGAAAAAATAATATCACAGGACCTTTCTTCTGCCGTCTATTGTATGAGAAGCTTGCTTCATTTCTTTCATACCAGAGACAAACTAGTGAAAATTTTGACAAGGAAAACGAGCAATAATAAAACTATGCTCCTGAACAAAGTGGTAAGCGGCCGTACACGCGCACAAATCTGCAATTTATTCATTTTGCATTGTCAGAGCCCCCTAATATGAAACTATCGTTCTAATAACAACAATCTAACTTCGTGGAAACTTCTCGGGAATGTTTCAAGGGAATACAATTCGCCTGAATATTCTAAGCTACCTTTGAGTTCCACTGGTCAAGATAAGGAAAATTATTGCTTTGTATTTTTGGGTGTTTCAGTCCGGTTCGAGTCCGTTCAAGCTACCATTTCCGACTTATTATTACTGTGTTATAACGTAAGTCTCAGTTGGTGCTTTCATTCTTTTTAGTTGAGTGATTAATTCATGATATAAAGTAAAGTAGAAATTCAGTACTGAAAAGTACTGATTTTTTTATACTGATTTTTTATTGAGATTTTCATTTAATATCATCGTAAATACCTCGTAACCTGACACAGTTCTATAGTTTCACACATTCCATGACAAAATGTGTGATCATGTGTAGACGTGTATTTTGTTTACAAATAAGTATATTAAAAATATGTTCTCTAACAAAAGATGTCCTCTGGCTATATCGGGTTGCGTACACTCCCCGTAAGTTTTACAGGTATTTCATAAAATTGACTGCGAATTTTAATGGCCAAAAGGCTATTAGGTATTGTGAATTTTTGCCCCATGCGTTTCTTCGGTTTGTAAATTTACCCATACCTGTTCAGGACATAAATTTCATATTTTGCCGAGATGCCCCTTTTCAAGAAAAACTGAATTCATTCAGCACTTTGCTTGCCAAATTTTAGTATTTTTTTTTTTTTTTTTTTTTTTTTTTTTTTTTTAAGTTTTAAAGGTTTCTGAGTGTTGCTGAGTGGCATCTTTATTTTATAAGCTTATCTTAAGAAATTTAAGATGCGGTTTTCCTTAGAATTCCACCTGTCCTGTTGGTAAAATACATCGTTTTTCCTAATGTAAAGCAGTAACTCATTCTTTTCTTTTAAAAGTAAATCTCATGTATTATCACAAAGGGAACAAATGACCCCATTCACATACAGGAACCTGTTTTTACTGGTAGATGCTATTCACCAGGTACCTGTTATAACTAACTCAATGTATACACCTGCATAGCTGATATGAAGCATGGACAAGTGCAACGGTTAACTGTCCTTAAGTATTAGTACACGCGTATTTTTCCCAACCCTGGATAAGTTAAGTTTTCCTTGCTCAAATAATATTGAAAATACATTTATTTACAAAGGCCATGGTTGGATTCTAAACCTGTTATACTCCATTATAAATCGATACTCTTATCCACTATACTAGCGAGGGAGCATTGGGAGATGATTTTAATCCTCACAACTTACGGAATAAAGCATAATACTATTTGTGACATATAGCACTGTATGCAAGGTATAACATTGCGTCAGTTATCAACGGTACCTTCTGGAGCAATTAGCATTTACCAGTTATGACAGGTTCCTGCTATGTGAATTGGGTGGACGCATATCCTTCCACAATTTTATGCCCTTTTTAATTATACTTTTTTTTGTGAACAGGCCTAAATTACCCGAACTTAAAATCTGAATATCTCGATCAGTAACTGAAGGAAATATTATTGTCCACAAAACACCAAAAGTTTTATTTTCAACTATAAAAATTTATATACATCTCAAATTTTTTTATAGTATTCTGTTCACAAGATAACGGATATCTACCAAAAAAACGTTCAACGTAAAAAAAACACCAAGTTTTAAAGAGTACGATACGAGCCGTATAAGTTAATAAATGTTAAGAGAGCACCAAATATATCAAGTGCGTCTGCCCCATTGGAAACTTGGTCCATGTCTTCTACAATGGCAAAGAAAATATCAGTTTTCCCACCATCTACCTCCAAACAGCCCAATATATTTAAGTGTTCATGCTAGCGGTGCTAATGCAATAATTGCCGGGGTCCTAAATAACGTGTCTGTGTCACGGTGTGACTGAGTGGTCCTACCACCCATCTGTCTATTATGCTATCCTTGGTGCTGATGCATCATTGGTTCAAGGCACTGTACCCAATGATCTCGTCTACAAGTGGTCCCGGTTTATTCCGTTACAGGTTGCGATAGCTAAACTAGGACACTCTCTCATGGGGGTGACACTCAGTTTCTTACACTGGGTAAAAACACCCCTTTTCATACGTGAGACAACCAGAGCAGCGGGACCATCCTATGGTCTTTAGTACCCGTCTTCCTGTTGTAGGGTATCTCAACGAAAGATGGTAAAATCCCAGAAAAATTACGGAGTAGATTTCTACCACCAGAACTCATAACCAGCATACCTTCTATAGAACAGTCGAATGCAGATCACGTCGAAACAATTTCATGGGACGACAATGATGTAAATGGGGCTTATTCCGTATGGAATTACATCTCTAACAACAAGACATCAAACAAGAAAACAAACGCAACTAAGAAATATACACGCTTTGAAAAGTATCAAGTCAGAACAAGACGCCCTTCGTTACACAAGAAATAGGGATACTAATTCCATAATCAAACTGCCAATATAATCTTAGAACAATGAGTGCATTTATTTAAAAAAATAGCAACAATTTGGTTCTAATAATTATGGTCCTTAATGACATCACAAACGTTCTCAACAAATAAATTCGGAATGGAAAGAAATGGGACCAAGTTGCCAATGGGGCAGACGCACTTGAGTTTACTGGTGCTATATTAACATTTATTAACTTTAAACGGCTCGTACTCTTTTTTAAAACTTGGTGTTTTTTTTACGTTGAACGGTTTTTGGGTAGATCAGTATATTAAGCACAAGGAAGCTTCCTTTTAATTCCGTAGTTAGAGTTCTGGAAAATCAATTTAAATAGGCTAATATTAATAACATCCAACTTTACAAACTACTGGGATGTGTTTTAATTTGTAATAAGGGTGCATGTCAAGGTAGATTTTGATTTACTGTTGTAAATTTATAAAATGAGTGCATATTATAGAAAAATTATTATTTTTATTGTACTAACTCATATTTTTGTATGAGAAGTCAATTTGAAGTCGTTTGCAGCTGTAGAATAAAGAAAATTGCGGTGCAAAACTTGGAGAAAATGAAAAGTATGACTTCGTTGATTGGTATAAACGTTTTGACTGCAACCAAAGATCCAAAAATCCCAAATTAACGCCGGGCATTGATTGACACCGACAGCACAGAGTATGATTCCCCGAATGCACTATGAAGCGGTCTTCTAATGACATCACATTCTCACACACAATGCAAAATACCCACGTGTATTGCGGGTTTTGAACGAGATTAAGAAATTTAGAACTTGTTTAAAACATGGGTACTACGTTAGTGTGATTGTATCAGGTCGCTTTACAAGCATGCTAGGGCCAATGTTTAATCGGGTATTCCCCGGTTTACGCAATCCTGCAGACCATTCGAAAGCCTGGGCGTTGCTAACGGCCCCCGGGATATAGGTTTGTTTACTTGCGTGCACGGCTACCGCCCCCGTGGTTGGTCCGGGTACGGTCTCATTGTAAGGGTGTAGTCGATGCGAGGAAAATGCTTAGGAATTTAAATATATACCGTCCTGTCTTCGATATAATTTGGAAATAATAGCAATATAAACGGTAAGCCACGACGGGTCCAAACACTTCCAAAAATTAAAACGGCGTAAATGATTAGGGTTGTTACTGTTTCCAGTATTGAATGTCATGGGCGACGGTACGCCCGATGTATAATTAGCATCGTAAGTAGAGATGGTTTGATGGTGTTCTATGACTTAATTAAATATAATTAACTCGTTTCTGATTCTTCTTCGGTGAATTTGATTGTAGACTACAATCATGTATCCTGCAGTTTAGGTCACATTATATTTTTTGAAACCGGCAGTGCTGGTAATCGGACACCGCGGTTATTCCAATAAACAACGCAATGGTTGCAGGGACAAAAACTTGACCGCACTGCACAGGCGATGTATTTTTTCGGATTGTATTGTGAATACCAAGGCAAAAATCGATTATATCGGTTTTTATCGGTAAAATCGGGCGGATATCGATATGCGATATTCTGATATCGAAATGGTCAACAGCGGCTGCTAGCGTTCAATGCCGATTTTCGTTGAAAATGCCACAAAAAGAGGTAAAATTGTTTTTTCTAACTCAAATGACGCTTCCAGATGGATGATTTGGATCCAATACACACTAAGGGGAGCTATTGAGTGGATGCTAAAGATTAAAGTTCAAGTATTTAACCCTACATTTGTTGAGGGACCACATGGACAGATCGCCATGTGTAGGCCATGGGCATGGCATTGCTAGCCCGAGGGTGCTCTGGCTTTTCCGCACGATAGCCCCTACTATCTTCTCTCCCTAGCCAGAGCGGTAGATTTCATTCAAAAACGGGTTTCACTGTGCCACAAAGTCAAAATTGGTATACTTACAGTCCTTATTGACACAAATCCGTTGCATATATGAAAAAACTGTTATGTCCTTAGCATCCCTACTAGCTCGATTTAAAAAGACAAACGGTGCACAGCTCATGCTTAAATCCGTTGAAATGTGACCCTAAAAAAGCACAAAATGAGAAAAAATTGAAGCTAAACAAAAGTCGTCTCCCACTTCCGGGTGTATGTATAATTTATTGGTATCAGCGAAATAAGCGTGCTGTGCCTATTCCAAAGAAAACAAACCGGGAACAATCCAGGGGAGACTCACTGACTAAGGGGGCGACTGCTCTGCTTGTTTAAATTGGGATTTTTAACGGTTAAGAAAATCAGTCAAAATCATCAGAGTTAAACATAAAATGGAAAATTAGTCAAAGAAACAATGTGCGTATAAATAATATAATGTGGACTACATCAAGGTAAGAGTGTCAATAAGGCTGTTTTGTACTGATTCGTGAATTTGCGTATTCCGTAACGGATCCGATGCGCAGCCACCCCGGCTTTTTTCAATACACTCCCGGGCGTAGCGTTGTTGTAGGAGGTAGGTACATACGGACGACGTGCAACATGCAACGATACGGAACGAGCTAATGGCATGCAGCATGGTTTAACAACTTTGTGTAACTTAGGGTGCAAAACTTGTTGAAGAATTTAACAATCAACTTTCTGTGTTGAGGAAGTGATGTTGGAGTCAAAACGGATCGCAGTAATCGAATTTGCCATTTTTTTTGTCAGCAAGATGCGTACAATTTTCCTTGCATTTCATTTTAAATGATCATTGAATCGATGATCGCCAGTCCGGAATTCGACAGTTTACATGGCTGCAGATGGCCGCGATCGATCTGTCAAATTATATCCTCGAATATTCTTAACAGTGTACTACCTGCTGTTTTGGTATTAGCCCTTTGAGCGGCATCTCTGATTCTTTCAGATCAACTATCTACAAGCTCAAAGCTATGATAATGATGGTCTGATGCTGCGATTCAGCCATTTCACAGTACGAGGGTAAACAAAATTAGCGATCAGGGGTGCTTATATTCCTTCTTACACCAGCTTCAATATGGTACACTCATAATACGGATGGACAGTTTGTACGACAGTCTTTTACGCTGGGAAGAGGTTTTGTTGTCACGGGCATAGTTCATGAACTAGGCCCGCTCTTCCAGGGCAAGTTCAGTTTTGGTTCAATTCTGAAGCTAGTTGAATTATTGCCTCCACTTTAACAATCAAGACTGAAAGGATCTATATATGAGGTTATATAATACTTATTATATATAGTGATCAAACTTTTCTTATACGTATTATTGTAACTTAGTTACAAGGGCTACCGACGTAAATAAGCCTTCGGGATGTCTATCGGTAGTCCTAGCACATTTTATATTATATATGTTCCATTCTGTATTCTTTTTTTATATTTGCTGAAATAAATGAATTGACTGATTGCCTCAGCCAGGGTTTCAGACTGAGCTTTAGGACCTTAAGTTCCTAGTTCTTATCCTTGAACATAAATTGTCAGCGCTAGGTAGCAAAGTTAACACCACCTTTAGGAAAAACCCCATTCATCTCACTTACCTTCAACTTCATATTGGGCTCTTTCAACTCTTTAAGTTCGCTCTCCTTGTTTTCCAGCCTGTGTCCCAGACCTTCAGAATCACACGGATCTCTGACTTCACCTTGATGGCACGACGGGACACTGGTGTCGGATTAATGGTGGAAAAAAAAAGATATACCACCATATGCAATATTAGAGTAGTACCACTGGGAAGAAAGAATATTGGGCATGTGTACTTTCGAATAAGATTTGGTACCAGGATTTGCTGTGCCACATAAGTAGATACAAAAGCATCCATTGAATTAGAGCTTCCTTGCAGGGGAATTTTGGTTAATTAGTGTGCCTACGTGGATATAATTTTTGTTACTTTTACATTAACCATTCCTTAATTCAGTATGAGTGAGCGTTTCTTCTTGTTATAATGCTTGCTGAATTTAAAGTCTCTTACTTCTGACAAAAAGTCTGTGGATTTACATACAAATATTTTACAGCCGTTTCCAAAAAATACCATTATTTCTGGCAATTGGAATTACATAGTCTCCAGCTAGACAAGGAGAATATTATTAATCTTTCCTGGAGGATGGCCAGCGCACACGAATTGCTGAAAAAAAAAAATGTGTGCTTGGCCGGATTCAAAATACGGCAACCTCTGTATTACTTAGCATGGTGCTCTTTACAATTAAGCCAAACAAGCCAGGGTAGGCTGAGGATGATAGAATCATATATAGGTGTTAGGCCCGGAAAGGTTGTCCTCGCCTTTCCAAGCGGAATAGATCAGAACGGTAGATTAACATTAAACGATATTTATATTTAATTTTTGAAATTTGAAAAATTCCCATCTCCGGGGAAAGATTAATTAAATTCGTCCGGTCTACTGGAGACTAAGTAATTAAGTAATTAACTAGTTAAAAAAAAATCACAAATTTCTCAAATTTGATTAGATGATAAGATGTCATGTAACCTGTCAAACCATATTGGCTAGAGGCATACTTCAACTCGTGTTGAAAACTGCTACAGAAGGAGGCTACCTATTAAGACCATTGAATAAAGAGCCTTCTTTTCCCCTGCTTAAAGTGGCTCCTGATGGTACAAAAAGGATTTTTAGCTAGATTACTTATTACCTTGTCCCCTGAGAGCACATAAAATATGCTGCAAGGTCTTCTTGTAGTGGATAAATGGTCACCATTGATTAGATTAAAAAGTTACTGGGAAAATTATGACCATCTTGTATGAGAAAGCACTCTAATTTCCAGAGCATTCTGGGTGTTGTTGAATTGTGCAAAGCTATGACTGACTCTACATAGCCATAATGTCTTACTTGATAGTGAGGTATACCATTTTGCCAAAACGTGGTGTACTCTTAACATTTCATGAGGTAGCAGCTACTGACTTATGGGCATTTGTCTTGTTTCAGGAAGTTATGAAATGAAGACAACAAATCCTGGCACAGAAAAGGGCCACCACTGTGTACCAAATTCTGAATTCACATGCAAAATTGATATGGGTCACTGCCAAGTGTTTTTTAGCAGTACAGATTGGACCCTTTTATGGGTATGGTTTCTTATTTGTCCTAATTGCGTTATGGCAAAACAATACTAAAGGTACAGACATGAATGTGATGTTTATTTAATCAGGTAATGTATACTCTCGTACATTCAATAGGTAATGTTTAAGTTTCACCATCGGTAGTGCGCGTCGGGTGCAGAGTGAGGCTCAGGCCATAACAATGTGGGATTTTAACTAGATGGGTATGGTGCTGGGCCTATTATTTTATACAGGCATTTCCATAGCCAGAGCTTCATTAAGATCTATGGTGACCACCCCTACACTGTGAGAAAACCATCATAAGGCAAAAAAAAAAAAAAAAATGTTTGCTTGTCCACGTTCAACCGACCATCATTGGCTGCACATCTGTAGAACTTTTTTTTCAAAAAAGATGTTTTTTTAAATGAATCACTTTCATGTTGAAGCTGTCGGTCTTCACTTGAAGGGCATTGCTATTGCTGAATCAGAAAGAGTGACCATGGTCAACCACCCAGCCAAAAACTTCGGCAAGCGCTATGTATGTTTTACATTGGTAATACCCTTTCCCGAAGTTTCGTCTCTGTTGGTATGTCTGTTGTCACAGCGGGTTTTGAGTATTGTATAGATGAAAATGTCACATTTTAAAATTTGCTACCTGAAAAATAGAAGAGGGGGAAATGAAAGGGAAAAAAACAACTTTTCCCAACCCCCGGACCGACCCTATTTCTTAAAAAATATGTTGTGGACAAGCAAACAATTTTTTATGGCCTCATCTCAAACAAACTTCAATTAGTAAAAACAGAACTTACAAACTGCATGTGGGAAGTAGAGGTTCGGTGTGACATATTTAAATATTTTCCGAACACCTCTTAGTTCATGTGAAGTGTTTTCACCTGGCTGATGAGTTGCCAAGCCAGTTTTCCAGTCTCTATTCACACTGAACATTTTTTTTAATATAGTTAATATTGCACTTCCAGAATTACCATATGGCCCTGAAATATAAAAGACATGTTAGAATCCACCTTTCCCAAGCACACTAGTCCAATTTGGGACCCACTGATTAAAGGCAAATTCATCCCATGCTACCCAATCTGGTTAGCAACTTAAGCAGTGAATATGGGTTAGAAAATAAGCAAATAAAGTTTTAACTATGTATTTGAACATGGTACATTATTGGGAGTTGTTCCATTGGGTTTACTCACAAAAGGGACCAAAACAGAGGGTTCGCACATTGGCTGCGATTAGAATAAAACCCAGCCTATACCAGATAGGTTAAAAGACTAAACCCACCCGTCTTAATTGAAGCTAAAAGTACTAGCAGTGATTTTAAAAAAGGGTCAAAAACATTGAAATTTGCAGGAATAGCTTAAAAGTGAAGGATTAGTCTGTAGAATTCTAATAAGTTAATAGTTCCAGTTGTAGAATTGACAGAAAAGAAAGAAAGGAATTGTTCCAAGATACGATTCCATTCAATTTATGTGTTGTAGTAAGGGTTCATACGGACGGACCAGTAATGACTAAAATCTCTGATTCTGCCATTATTAGGTTGCTTCTGGTCCTATCATTTGCAGGTTGTTATGATACTCGTACTTGTTTACTACATGCAAAAATCTATTTTTTGTGATTTTTTCGATTTTCTGATTAGCAAATCCTGATTTGCCTTTATTTAGAGTTCAAACATCACCTAGGTCATAGTCAGACAAGAATTGTATTGCCATTTTTGACAAGACAATTTAAGTTTTCTTACTTGAGAAATCTCATAAGGGCACAGGTCCCTTGCGATCGCAAGACCATCTCCATCTCCTTTCATCAAATATTATTCCAAGTAACAGTAGACTATTTAAATTATGGATTATCTTTTAGGTTTACTGTGCAAGTTGGTAAGAAGTTTGTCTGAAAACTGTTTAGGAAATTACCTTGTCCTTCTCCTTCATTAACAAAACCAGCACCTACAAATTACCAAGTAATTGGTTGATGCATTATACCTTGACTTACTGGAATACTGCAATAGCATTTCCTTTGCAGGTATCGTTGCAAGGCTTGTTCGAATGCCATGGTAAGGACTGTCACTATTACAATGGAGCACCTGAATCCACATTTCTTCTTCTTCTCTTTTGTTCCCCTATACCACCACCAGCCTACCCTTTACAATAGGAATTGTGGTATAATACCATATGCCTCAGACATAACGACACTACAGAAAGTAGATTTCTTAGGTTTTGCTCTTTCCGGGGCAAGCAAAAAATGAGCTAAATCAACAATCTTCATGAGGCACAGTTTTCAGATGGCTTCCAACCACAATTTAACATTATATTCAATTCAACTTACGGCATTGGTGACAAAATATTAAAGGCGATGAGATGGATATTGCAATCTGCTGTAATGCTAATACTATTCAAATCGTGGCGGCGCCCAGACCCTCCTTTTTTCTGGGGGGCAAACAGGGGGGCAAGTGAAATTTGGGGGGGGGGGGCAAAAGTGAAATTCTGGGTGCAAAGTATCAAATTTTGGAGATTTTTTAACATAATCAAAAAACAATAAAAAAAATTTCCCCCCAAAATTGGTGATTATTTGGCCCCAAAGTCGCCAAATTTTGCAAAAATCCCCGGCTTTTTTTCTTTACATTCTTATCCAGAGCCGGGGTGGGCGGGGTGGGGGGGGGGGAACAACGAGGGGCACGAAAAAAAAATGGGAGGGGAAAGCCCCCCCATGCCCCCGTGGCACAAAACGCCACTGTTCAATATATGAGTTAACATTGTACATAGTAGTCGCCAATAAATCTTGCAATTCTTCTGGCTGCTGGTCACGTGGTATACAAAAATCCACTTAGTGGAAGGGTTTGATGTCACACATGCGGCATGGGATTCATCTATATTAGACTTGGCCCGTCCTGTCGTCTTGTCTTTTCACACCCTTTTTCTCTTAGCTGTGGGTCGTCCGCTCACCAATTTTGGATGTGTGGGCGAGCTTGGCCGGCCCAGATCAAGTTCAGCCGGGTAATCACGAAAAACGGTTTTCACAACAGTATTGCTTAAAGCCAGGGGACCGCTAGTGAAATAATGTAGAATTCTTTTGCTTGATCAACTCCATCAGACAAAACGAATTCAACATTCCCAGTACACAAATCATACATGTACATGCCTTTGCACCTTAAAGCAAACCGCACATTTTTGAGAAGCACCCCCCCCCCCAATGTTCAAAATTTGAAGTTTTGCACAGGAGTGTGGGTATTTGTCTAGTAACTATATCTTTGAAATGTTCAAAAGTGCATATTTGTCCTAAAAAAGCAATTTTGGAATTAGAATCAGCCATATCCGATTGTATTTAAACAGCGAGCTAACAATGTCAATTTCTCTCTGTCCTTTGAGAAATCTTGCCACCACATCAATAAAATGATGACCTCTAACTTGACTGCCTTAGCAACAGAACCAACTAATGGATGAGCAAGATACATTTACTTGTCAAATTACAATCCTGGCTATTTCATATTGAAAGACCTTTTCCAGCCGCCATTGAATTATTGGAAGATCTCCAAGATTGACTATATGGAAAATGTGCTGGTTGGCGTATTGCCGTTAGTCCCCTCAGGCAAACTGTTGCACACTGAAGTTAGAGATATTTATTACTTAGGATTATGAATGCCCTATGCTGAATCTCAATCCCTAGGACAATTTTAAAAAAGGAATACCTAATGAAGATTATACAACAGAATGATAACGTTATCTAAGTATCCAGAAAACACAACAAAACACAAGAAACATAAAACTAAGCATGACTGAAAAAAGCGTTCTTTATGAAATAGCAATATATCTTTTAACATATATATCAAAACAGAAACTGTAACAGTTATAAGAAGCAAGTTATGTGCAAGATGCTTTGCATCAATTACTGTACCTACAAAACAACATTTTATTTTGTGCTAGGCAAGTTTGGTGACATGAAGAAAGAAAAGATTATGAACCAAGTTTTATCAATGCCATGCAATAGTTATTACCAACATGTTATTACCAACATACTGTTAGGACAAAATAAAACAAAATTTAACTAAAAGACTGTATCGGAATCATGCCATCAGCACATCTTCATATTTCATTCGGAAGTTGGATGCATCTAGTGTTGTTTTGTTTCTAGAGTACTGGTAAACCAAGAGTGCAGCCTTTACCATTTTAATTTTTAAACATCGTGCACAGCATATTTTTGTGACAGTTAGTGGGTTAAGGCGATATAAAATTCATACTTTGATCACTGTCTCAAATGCTTGTATTATGGATTTGCAATAAATCACAATTTCCATATTCAGCAAATCAGTCACCACAAAAACAATAAATTTCCACTTTAAAAATATAACCACATAAAATAAAAAATTACCAAGGAACTTCAGATAACCATTCACTGTTTTTTGGCCACATTGACCCACTATTGTAACGATAATTATAAAATGATATTATGCCTTTATTAGCTTCCCACTTCTTTTTGGCCTTTTTTAAAATCATGTGATCACAGTAACCGTTGATGACATGACAAGCTTACCCCACGTCCTCGTATCCTGATGATAAGACAAACAAATGCCATTTTTACTCACCCTGTGCAACTTTCTATGTGTTTCTAAATTTGCGAAACTTTTTCCATGCATTACATAGCATTTGCAATTGGCAACAGCATGGTAAAGAATATTGCGTCACAAGCCAATGAAATCTTGACCATAATACAATTTGTGATTTGTCATCAAAGGTTAGCAAATGCTTCATTCCTGCCGATTAAGAGTCCAGTTTTTTACTTTACAAACCTTTCATACAAAGGCATGGAACAGGTCTCTTTTACTAGGTGGAAAAGATAGAACTAATGAAATTGAAATTGTAGCTGCTAAACTATAAACCAAATCAATTGGTTTTGAATACACATCTCCAAGTGTTAACCATGCTTGAGTTCATTACCACGAAACATTCCCATGGAGATTGAGTTATTTAATCTTGTCGTTTTGAAAGCCAGCACTTTTTATTCATTATGCCACTTTTGTAGGTATCACTTCTAACCAGATGGTGCCGTTTTTTTAGCAAGCTGTTAGATGATATTTTTGTAAAAACAAGAATTACATTTTGGTCATCTCTATTTCTTGTTAGTTAACAGTAGCTTTACTAGCATTATGATATTCTGCTCCCAACTTTGTCAAACAAGAACTTATGTAAGGATAAGCCAGAAAAAAAAAGTTTGTCTCAGAAACTGCAACGGCATTTTGTTTAAAAATTGGTTTTTTTGACCACACCCCCCCAGCATTTTTTTAAGGTTTTAACTCACTTGAAATTTTTTTGGTAAAAAATTTCAGAACAAAAAAAGAAAATTCGGCTGCGAAGCGGCCGAAAAATTGAAAAAAGTGGGCCCAAAGTGCATTAAAAAAAAGAAACATTTCTTTTTTTTTACATAAATTTCTTTTTCTATAAACAAAAATGCATTTCGCATTTCGATTTCGAAACAAACATGTTTTTTTGGGGCCTAAGCATAACTGGGCTAAATAATTCTTATAAATCTAATCTGTGTCATATGCTTAATTCTGTTAGCCAAATTAAGCACCTGTATATAAAGGAGGTTAGAATGGTATAATTTAATTACTACCATATTCTGATCTTAAATTATAGGCCTATGTTTTATCTAACAGAGAAAAAACAATTTGGTACAGTACCTCAAACTTTGGGCAAATACCAGATTAAACATGCACCTAACATGTGGGACCAAATCAATGTCCATATTTTGGGTTGGGAAGATCACACATTATACTATGTGATCAAAAAAAAATTAGGCATGATTTAAAAGAGATCTTGACCTTAATGCATCACTATAATCATATATTTGTTGTTGTATTTTGTAAAAAACACAACTCTATATACTTCCAAATGTTGAAAAAATGAAAGAATTTCGATTAAATAATAATCCAGATATGACCGAAAACGTGGAAGCACAATACCCTTTTTTGTGCCATCCTATGGGATTTACACATCATTAAACTTGTGTTTGGAGAATTTACAATATCAAACATGAGTCCCATTTTGGTCAACTTAATGCGACATTTTCTTGATTATTTCAACCAACTATGGATTAATCAAGGAATTTATTTATACCATGTGCCAACTGATATGACGAATCCAAACACTAATTCACCTGTTGCAGATCAGAAAACAAGATCTTTCCCATTGTTAGGCAATAATTGCAAAGAGTTTAGGTCCCTTTAATTGGCATAACTTTTATCTATACCTGGATTACAGGAGTATGTGGAAACCCGTTTTTTTTCATTCTACAACATCGGAATGATTGGGTGAGATTTTTGTGTGAACATTAAATTTCTTTTTGAAGATCAATGGAGGAGATTATGGCTATTCTCATATCAATTAAACCAAAGACGCATGGGGTCATCATTACTATCGATAAGGCTATGCCCCTTTATCAAACATTGACATAATTCTTGCTTAACCTGTTTAAATCCTTGGAACAGAGGAAAAGGGGTTTCCATGCTCACAAAATTTGTTCATATCTGGCTTATTTTGTAATCGTTTTCTTTCATTTTTGCAACATTTTAGAAGTATATTAGTGTACTTATTAAAATAACAACAAATCTATGATTCAGTGAGTTTACTCAGAGGTCAACGTCATCTGCACCGGTTCACAATTTTTTTTATTATCACTAGTAATTTTTATTGAGTACAGGGAATAGGATCTTCATGCATATGTATTACTAAGTAGACTAGTTTGATGCTGAATACATCTATTTCATAGCATCAATGAAAAAATCTATAATACTCTTTATATTTTGGCCTCATATCCTTGAAATCATTCAGTTTCAGAAACTTCTTTCCAATGAGCCCAGGGTTTCCAGGATGGCTTGAGCCAGCCTGGGGTTTACAAACACCCTACTCTTCAAACTTTCTGGATTACATACAAGGGTGATCCTCCATGTACATGGGACTGATGACTCAACGTCCCCTCGAAGGATTGGGAATTTTTATGGTTAGTTAGCCTAAGTCCAAATAAACCATGGGGAGAGTGGAATCGTTTTTAATCAATAATTCTGTTGAAATCAAAATCTAGAATCTAATGATGTCCAAACTATGGTACGGTACCGCTTTTCATTCTGATTTGGAAGGGAATGGAACTTTCCAGACAAGCTACTTGGACCATGGTTTATTCTGTCTACTTGCTCCAAATTTGAGTTTTTTTTGCCAAATTGTTATTTTCTATGTAAATATGGCACATGCCTATCATTCAAATGGCCAATGAACCGATATTGTAAACATTTTCCACATATAAATATGAGATACATGCAAATCCTAACAGGCACCATGTTTTAACTCAAAAAGAAAATGGTGATTAAAAGGTGATCACCAGAAAAATCCCTACTTTGTAACCCCGGTTGTATGCACAAAATAACCAAAAGTCATCAACAAAAAAATTAAATGTAACAAACAGTTCTTACGTCGTCAGCCCACAAGCGTGCATCAGATGAGGCAATCCAAAAAGTGCCAAAAATGTGGTGCAAATCATACTTAAATACTAACAATATACACCTTTTGACCAAATTGCCATACTTTTTAACAATGGTTCTCGCATGACAAAGAAGATAACATAAATGAAAATCATAAGTAGAATATTCCATTAGACATATGGGGTGTACAAAAAAACACAAACTTAATCAAAAAAAAAAAGGCCAGTGATGTCCAATATTAAACTTTTCGAATTAACCAGAAACAATGAGTTCTCTATACCAACCTTTTCATGTGGGACGTTAGTGTCAAATTCACCCTCTTGAACCAGATGTGCTGATCTTGCTCATTATCACCATGGCTTTCACCAATGATTCCCTGCAGTCAGTAAAAGATATTACATGTTAACCTCTGCTCAACCATTGAGCCCAAATGCAAATTGCTACTTTGCAAAATGCCGGCTAATGTTGTTACACCTACGTCCTCGAAAGATTCATGTCTCACAAACCCCACACACATCTAAGTATGTGGAGTCAATTTTGCCCACACAACCCTGTCGATGAGCAAATGTTGGCTTTTGTACGTTGGTTAGAACAGGGGTTCTCAACAGGCGCCCCCCAAAAAACATTGATTTTTGAGGCCCATAACTTCCTCTAAAATATAAAGGGGAACAATAAGAAATTCAGGTATATTTGGCCCACAAGTAGGGAACTTGCGAACTATAGGTTCGGATTCTCAGGCCCTTCAGGTAATATAATTCAGAACTCCTGTGTTAGAAAAAAAAGAAAAAAGGAATGGACAAGAGACAAAATCAACAAGATGGATCACGAACCAAGTCTTCCGCCCATCATGTTGGTTCGTGGATTGGTTGTAGGGGGATGGGGTGTGCGAGTATTTGGGGTGGTTGTAACGGATGAAGCAGGTTCTTGTGTGCAAGTTTGGTGATATAGCTCTTTTTATAGCAAGAGTGTTTAAAAGAATTTTTTTTTTTCAAAATAGCTTGAAGTTTACTAAGGTCATTAGAGGTCAATAGAATATAACCCCATGGTCTTGGGCCAATAGTTCTTATGGCAAAGTTTGATGATTCTAAGACTATTTGCAGAAGAAGATTGTTAAAGGTCACATAGGGGTTCAGCAATGAGTTTTTTTTTTTTTTTTTTTTTCCCATCTGTGCATACCCTACAAAGTCTGAACCAGGGGTTGTTTAAAGTTAGGTCTGTCACAGAATTTTATTTGTAGAAGTGTTTTATAGATTTGACAAAATGGGGGTCAAAGGCATGCAGAGTAATTAGAGGTCAATTGACTTATAGTGCACGGGCCTTGGCCAGTGGTCTTTTTCCCAAGTTGTGCTAAACAACTTTTCT